>CAUYRH010148945.1:0-15708 GCA_963574655.1 Perodicticus potto
GTCTCCCTGTGTCCCCAAGGGGAAGTTCCTGGGTAGATCCCGCCTGCCAGAGATGCCTGAAGTCCTCTCTCCCCGGTCTCACCGTGCCCAGCCGCAAGGAAGCTGTTACTTGGCTGCCATCTTGCTCCGCCCCCCAAAAGCTATTCAAATATTCTTAAGCTTTAGAAGCCTTAGTTTTAAAATTATTTCTTGCTTACTAAAGGGAAATGATTCTATTATAAAGAAAAACTTTTGGTGGGCTACACTTCTCTTAAAAAATAAAACAAAACAAAACTGCTCTTTGAAAGTTACCATGTAGAAAATAAATGACAAACCACAAGTATTGAAAAATATTTATTATACATACATTTTATAAACAACTTATTTCCAGAATGTATAAAAACGTATAAACAACTCCAATAAAAGCATAGGCAAAAAATTTAAACAAGTACTTCATGAAGAAAATACAAAAGTGGCCAATCAGCATGAAAAAATCCTAATATCATTACTCAAAATGAAAAATAAAACTAAAGTAAGAGGCCTCTGTAAACCAACTAGAACAATTAAAATTAAATTTGATACTATTAGGTTTTTGGGGGTTTTTTTGTAGAAACTGAGTCTCACTTTATCGCGCTTGGTAGAGTGCTTCACACAGCTCATAACAACCTCCAACTCCCGGGCTTAAGTGGTTCTCTTGCCTCAGCCTCCTGAGTACCTGGGACTACAGGTGGCCACCACTATGCCCAGCTATTTTTTTTCTGTTGTTGCAGTTTGCCTGGGGCCGAGTTTGAACCCACCACCCTTGGTATATGGGGCCAGCACCCTACTAACTGAGCCACAGGCACCACCTACAATATCAGGTTTTGAAAAAGATTTTGAATAACTGTAATATTCATACTTGTGGATATGGCACAGCTTCTCTGGGCAAAGTTTGGCAGTTTCTTATAAAGTTATCATATGACTCCAAAACTTTACTCTTAGCTTGTTCCCAATAAAAATTAAAACATATGTTCATACAAAGATTTTACATGAATATTCATAGCTACCTTATTAATCACAGTCAAGAGTTGGAATTGACTCAAATGTCCATCAGTAAGGGAATGAATAAACAATAATAGATGAATATTATTCATCCATAACAAGGAGAAATCACTGACATATCTGAGAACATAGATAAGTCTCAAAAACTTAAGCCAGACACAGAATGTAAACACAGGGTAGTTCAATTTTTCTGAAACTTATAGAAAGAGAAAACTAATCGGTGATGATAGAGAACATATCATGGTTGTCTGAGTTCAGAAGAAGGGATGACCTTCAAGGAAAATGTGAAATCTTCTAGGATGATTTTGGTGAGAGTTTATATGAGTGTATACATTTGTCAACGCTTGCCAAACATTGCACTTAAACTGGGTCCATCTGACTGCATGGAAATTAAGCCTACATAAGTTTGTTTTAACAAGTGCAGTCTCACAATGTTACTTATATATTAGATTGGTGAAAATGAAAAGGTTTAAGAATAAATAGCAATATCATAGTATGAGAAAGCAAACACTTCTGTACATTGTTGGCACAGATTGGTATATTTTCTGTGGAGGACTCTTTAGCAATAATCTGTAAGATTAGGTCAGACTTAATATTACTCTAACAACAGATTAAAAGTTTCAGATACCCTTTGTTTGGACTTTGGGCATAGAAGAATGAAATTCAAATTTATAGCTCTAAAAGATTTTTTAAATCTAATAGGGACATAAGAAAAACTTTGGAGAAGTGAGACTTAGAAAGTTTTGGGTGAATGGAAACACAGGGCTGGCATATTAAGTTTCAACCTTGAAGTCTGAAGAATGAGAGCATTCCAGCAATTAAAAAGTAAGGCAATTTCTAAAGAAATAGATCAAAATGTAGGAAATAAAAAGGACCTCTTCTCACTTTCTCCTTTTGGTTCAACTGAGCTCTGACTTTCAATAAATAATAATAGCTAACGTATATAAAGTGGTTCCTTCATATGGGCACTATGCTAATTATTTAAATGTGTTTTCATCTCATTCAATTTCCATGACTCTGTAAAATCCTCATTATATCCTTATACCTATTTAATGGATGAGAAATATAAATAGATTTTCTAATTAGTTTAAGAAATAATATTTATAAAAGTAATAGAGCTGTCATTTAAAGCTAGGATGTTTAAGCCTAAAGCCATCACTGCCCCTCAGACGATGGCTCATTGCAGCTTTTCTCATGTTAAAGGTTCAGGCTTGCTTATTGAGAGAAATGGTGAAATAGTGCAAATGCTGAGTTCATGACTATTGATGCTGTTGTTGTAAATGGTGAACTTGTAATGAATAAGGCCATATTTTGTATGCCTAAGATGTGGGAACTAATACAATAAAGATACATTAAATGTTTGGGGGAACATTTCGTTTGTTGCATTTAAGATTGCATTTGGTTTTTCTTCCTTATGTTCTTGTCCCAGTGCTTCCTTTAATTTGATAGTGGTTACCTCCACCAAAACACCAATGTCATTTTTTGTGGAATTAGAAAACATGATTCTAAATTTCACATGGAATTAAAAAAGAGCCCAAATAGCTGAAGCAATCCTAATCATGAAGAAAAAATTTGGAAGCATCACATTATCAGATTTCAAATTATACTACAAGGTGTGATACTGGTATAAAAGTGAGCACACAGATCAATGGAATAGCATACAGAATCCAGAAAGAAAACTGTATGCCTATAACCAACTGATCTTTTAAAAGCATACAAAAAAAATATACTGTAAAGGATGTTTTCTCAACAAATGGTACTGGGAAAATTGGAGAGCTACATACCAAGGAATTAGACCGGATCCCTATCTCTCACTGTACATAGAAGTTAACCCAAAATGAATTAAAGATTTAAATGTAAGACCTGGCACCATAAAAATTGTAGAATAAAACTTAGGAACAACTCTTTTGGAAATTGGCCTAGGCAAAAAAAAAATTATGACTGAAACCCCCAAAGTGAATATGACAAAATAAAAAATAAATAAATGACACTTAATTAAACCCAAAAGATTCCGGAAAAATATAACCAACAAAGTAAACAGACAGCCTACAGAATGGGAGAAAATATTTGTAAACTATACATCTAACAAAGGACCAATATCCATAATCTATAACTAACTCAGACAAACCAGCAATAAAAACATAACCCCATCAAAAAGTTGGCAGAAGAAGTGAGCAGATGTTTTTCAAAATGAGATACACAAATGGCCTACAAACATAATGCTCAGTATTGCAGTTAATTGTGGAGATACAAATTATAACCACCGCAAGATAACACCTTTCCTATGTTAGAATGGCCATTATTAAAAAGTCAAAAGACAGTAGATGCTTACTTACAGATGCAGTGTAAACAGAATATTTATACACTATTGGCGGGTATGTAAATTATTACAACCTTTCTGAAAAACAGTGTGGAGATTTCTCAAAGACTAAAAGTAGACCTACTATTCAATCTATCAATCACACTACTGTGATCCACCCAAAGGAAAGAAGTCATTATATCCAAACGTTCCACACCTACATATATTTATCACAGCAGAATTCACAATTGCAGAGATATGGGAATCACTCTAAGTGCCCATTACCAACAGATAAGTGGGTAAGGAAAGTATCCATGAGGGATGTCCAGAAAGTATTCAGCCAGGTAATATGAAAAAAAAATGGTATTAAACATGGCATAGCCTTTGTATATACCACGGAATACTATTCATCCATACAAAAGAGTGAAATAATGTCTTTTCCAGCAACTAGGATGGAACTGGAAGCCATTATCTTAAGTGAAGTATCTCAAGAATGGAAAAACAAACATTGCATATCCTCAATTATAAGTGAGAGCTAAGTGATGGTTATACATGCTCATACAGAATAGTCTAATGGACTTTGGAGACTCAAGAGGGGGTAGATGGAAGTGGGGGTTAAGGGATCAAAACCAGTTACCTGTCAGATACATTGTACACTATTTGGGTGGTGGTGCACTAAAAGTCCTGTCTTCTTTACCATACAATTCAGCTATGTAACAACCACCTGTACTCCCCAAATCTTTTAAATGAAGTAAAAAAAAAAAAGAATGAAAATGTTAACTGATACTTCCAGATAAAGCTCTATCTGTAGAGATCATAACTAACTTACTTCATTATATTACTAAAGTAAAATTTGTTTTGAATTCCCAGTTTAAGTGTAAGCAAATTAGGCACATTTCTTTAGGGGTCCAGTTGACCTGTCTTGGATTTGCCTGGCTCTATAATCTTTCCATTCTCATAACTTTATGCTTTATTATGATAATCCATAAATCAAAGGGTTTCGAATTATAGTAATCCATTTTGCCACTAATGAAGAATTTAACATATTTACATGCTCTTCTCCAAACTGGTACTGAAAATAGAATACTGGCTATACTGACAATAAGCTTGTATTAAGCAAGAGAGTTGGTAATTGTTGGTATATGTTGAGAGAATTTTAAAATTCTTTTTTTGTTTTTGCAGTGTTTAACTCATGATTATATCAGATACATGAAAACCTTGATGGCCTCAGTTAGACTTATAGAACTGTTGAACAATATTTAATATGTAAATATATTTTAATCAGTGTTTTTCATTAGAAAATTAATAATTATAGTGAAACTTTTAGTTCATTGCCATGAAGTTCTTCATTAAAAATTTTTAATTTAAAAGGTGGTGTATATCTTCCCTTAAAATTACTTTCCTTCAACTTCCATTGGTTTTAATTATTTTTTAAATGAAATTTTGGCTTGATCTTACCTTCACTAAGGGTTATCTTTTGAGAAACACAGATATCATTTTTAGATAGCTTAGAAATTAAACAGGATGTATAGAAAACTGTGATAAACAATGTGTCCGAAAATCTGGGCAAGTAACATCTATGTAATTGTAATCATTGGGAATTCTTAGGTGTCTAGATTGTGAAGAGTATTCACCTTAATTTCCCCTCTTTTTCTTACTGACCCTCATCCAGGAACAAATGAAGGCGAAATTCAAACCCATCCATTTTATTTTTCAAAATTTTCTCTTTCTTACCATTTTGTTACCTGTTTCCATCCAAGTTTAGCCACATACTGGCTCTTGTTTGTAAACTCTGGGTTGCTAACTCCTGGGTGAAAACACACCAACCTAGCTAAAGTCTTATCCTCATGCTGCTCTGCTTTTCTCTGCCCAGGCTCAATGTCTTTGTTCTGAGGGGCCCTAATTTGCGCTTTCTCTTCCTTTTGATTTCTACTTCCTAAATGGTTACAATTTGACTTTGCACTTTGCTTTTCCCTTTGCTGCTGGGTTTTCCTGGCTGCGGAATACATAGATGATTCAGACCCAGTCTACTCTGCCCTTATTAAGTGCGTTTATCCAGATGCTGGACCTTCACTTCTGTGCTGATCACTGTGCTGTGGACCTGGCACCTTCCTGCAGGCTTCCTTACGTAGATGCTTCCCTTTGTGTTACTGGCTGAGCTCACTATGTCTCTTTGCCTTTCAATATTTTATTTTTGGAGGAATCCTAGCAAAAGATTCAATTGGAAAATGAGAGGCTGAACATAAGAGTTAACGTAGAGAAATACACTGTCTTTTTTTTTTTTCCAGAGACAGAGTCTCATTTTGTTGCCCTCAGTAGAGTGCCATGGCGTCACAGCTCACAGCAACCTCCAGCTCTTGGGCCTAGGCGATTCTCTTGCCTCAGCCTCCCAAGTAGCTGGGACTACAGGCACCCACAATGCCCGGCTATTTTTTGTTGCAGTTTGGCTGGGGCCGGATTCGAACCTGCCACCTTTGGTATATGGGGCCAGCGTCCTACTTACTGAGCCACAAGCACCACCCAATACACTGGTTTCGATAAATGAATCTAAGACTTTGGATCATCCTGTTGCTGGAGGAAATTATAGTTATTTCTTCCCAAATTAGAAGGTCCAGATTCCTGACAATGTCCCATGATAGGAAAACACATATTTGAGAAATGTAATAATTTATGGGAGCAGAAACAACAGTAAGACATGACGCATAATAAATGAAAGCTTTTGGAGTATTAAAGTATGATTTATATTTATTAAAAAGTTAGCACACTAAATCAATATAATATTGATGACATTTTACAAGATTAGATGGCAAAAACAGGAACTACAAGATACTTTCCATTTATCATCTTGTGCTTTCATATCTTTCAGTGCTTATATCAGCTGTACTATACGGCAGGGGGCATCTAAAGTGTCTTTACCACTAGTGCAATGAGTCAGTATTAAACCAAATTTTCTATTTCTTATTATGACTTCATTATCTAATTCACCAATAGTGGTTTTTGCCTTAATTCTGTGATCATACTCTCAATAATATCTCAGCTCTGTGGACTGAGTTTCTACCGTATTTCCCTTATGCATGATTCCAGATCTTAATAACCTGTTTGAGTTCATTACTCTCAAAATTTGATCCCATCTTGTTCTCTCCAGACAGAGCCTTCTTGTTTCTGTCACATGTTTCTATGCATCATAGCCTCCCTGAATGATGAGATAGTCACATCCCATCTGTACCAGGACTCCATAAATAAACCCTTCCTCATTGTTATCTTTTATCCTATTGCAACTCTCCACCTGTTAAAGTACAACTGATCTCACCAAATTTAGTCCACAGCCATGACAGAATATTGGGCTCCATTCAAGGGCAAAAGGGAATTCCAGATCAGTCACTGTCTCTGCTTTCCAACATGCTCGGGGTTCGTAGGCAGGTGCTGACCATATTCCTGTGAAGAGAAGGCACAGGGTGGAAAACAGGCTGGAGCCGACTTTTTTTTAGGAGGTTAAATTGACAGAATTTGGTGACTGCTTCAATAACGGAGAGGAAAAAGGCAAGGATGACTAAGGCTTCTCGTTTAGGGGACTGAGTTGATTCCAGCTCACTTTTTCTTTTTTTTCTTTTTCTTTTCTGTTTTTTTTTTTTTTTTTTTTGAGACAGAGTCTTACCGTGGCGCCCACAGTAGAGTGCGGTAGCGTCACAGCTCACAGCAACCTCAAACTCTTGGGCTCAAGCAATTCTCTTGCCGTGGCCTCCCAAGTAGCCGAGACTATAGGCACCTGCCACAAAGCCTGGCTATGGGTTGTTATTGTCATTGTTGTTTAGCAGGCCCTGGCTGTGTTTGAACCCATCAGCCTCGGTGCATGTGGCCACTGCCCTAACCACTGAGATACAGGCACTGAGCCACTCTGATATTTCTTATCTCCTTTTTCCTACTAATATTGGTTTTAGTTTGCTTGTGTTTTTCTAGTTCTTTGAGATGCGTTGGTTGTTTATTTGAAACTTTCCTACTATTTTGATATAGATACTTATTGCTATAAACTTTGCTCATTGCTATTTTTTCTCTATCTTATAGATTTGTATATGTTGTTTTCATTTTCATTATTTTTTGAAACTTTATGATTTCCTTCTTTATCTCTTCATTGCCCCACTGATGATCATTCAGGAGCATGCTGGTTTATTTCCATGTGTTTTTATATTTTTCAATATTCCTTTTTATTCATTTCTACTTTTATTCCATTGTGATCAGAGAAAATACTTGGTATGATTTCCAGTTTTTTTTAAGTTTTTGAGACTTGTGTTATGGTCTAACATATAGTCTGTCTTTGAGAATGCTCCACGAGCTGGGGAGAAGTACATGAATTCTACAGTTGTTGGATGGAACTTTCTGTGAATATCAATTTGGTCCATTTGGTCTAGAGTGCAGGTTAAGTTCAATGTTCTTTTTTTTTTTTTTTGTCTTGATGACCTGTCCAGTGCTGAAAATGGAATGCTGAGGTCTCCAATGATTATTATTGTATTGTGGCCTGTCTCTCTAGCTCTGATAATGTTTTCTTCACACATGTGGGTGTTCCACTGTTGGGTGGATAGACATTTATAACGGTTATATCCTCTTGTTTAATTGACTCTTTTATGATTATATAATGAAATTCTTTGTCTCTTTTCTCAGTTTTTGTCTTGAAATCTATTTTATGTCATATAAAGATAGCTACTCCTGCTACTTTTTGGTTTCCATTTGCATGGAATATCTTTTCCCATCTCTTTATTTTTAGTCCTTATGTGTCATCATAGGGGAAACGTGTTTCTTGCAGCCAACGTGTGGTTGGCTTTTGTTTTTTATCCACTCAGATTCTCTACATCTTTTGATTAGAGGGTTTAGTCCATTCCCATTCAACGTTATTATTATTAAGGACTGACTGCTGCCATGTTTTCTGATTTCTGGTGGTTGGGGGTCCTATCTTGCTTGCTTGCTTCTCTTCTGTCTTCCTTTTTAAAAGCAATATTTTTCTGATAGTGCATTTTAATTTCTTTCTTTTCATTTTTTTGTATCCTTTATAGGTTTTTCGGTTTGAGATTATAATTGGGTTTATAGGAAACATACTGTAACTAATTATTTTAAACATTTAACAAGTCTTCTTACAAACATGCTGACAAAAAGGCAAAGAAAAATCTAACAGAAATTCTACTCTTTTACTACATACAATCCCCTGATTTTTTTCTTTTGTCGTTTCCATCTGTATTTTTTCATATTCTCTTTCAAAAAGCTGTTGTAGTTTTTGTCTTTGCTTTTTGTCTTTTTGTATTTTTTGGAGGGGGGAGATAGGTTTGTCTTTGAGGCTTCCTGCTCAAGATAGAAGCAGTTCAGGTACCACAATTATAGTAATTCCGTATTTTGCGCTTGTGTACTCAACAGCACTGGTGAGTTGTACACCTTCAGATGATTTCTTCTTGTTCACTAATGTCATTTTTTTTTTCATGCTGAAGAAATCCTCTTAGCATTTCTCGTAGGAGTACTCTGATGTTGATGAAATTACTTGGCTTTTGTTTGTTTCAGCAAGTCTTTATTTCTCCTTTTTTTTCGGTTTACCCTTTCTCAGAACATAATATTTTAATATTAAGGTATTTTTCCTCTCCTGACCTATGAGGTTTCTACTGAGAAGTTTGCTGCCAAGTGTACTGGAGCTTCTTTATATGATTTTCTTTCTTTTTTCTTGCTTGCCATTGGATCTTTTCTTTATCTGTGACTTTTGGTAGCTTGATTGTGAAATGCCCTGATGTAGTCTTTTTGGATTACATGTTTTTGGTGTCCGATGACCTTCTTGACCTGGATCATGATATCATTCTCTATCATTATTATTATTTCTTTGAACAAATTTGCTAGCCTAAACTCTCTGCCTCTTCTCTAAGGCCAATAACTCATGGATTTGTCCTTTGAGACTCTTTTCTACATCTCACTGGCACACTTTGTTGTTTTTTAATCTTTTTCTTTTTTTCTTCTGACTGTTTTTGCTAATAACCTGTCTTCAAGCTCACTAATTCTTTCTTCCACTTGGTCAACTCTGACATTGAGAGAATGATGCATTTCTCAATTTGTCAATTGAATTCTTAAGCTGTAGAATTTATCCTTGTTGTATTTTGTTTTTTAAATCTCTTTGTTAAATTTCTGGACCCTGTGTGTTTTCTTGAAGTTCTCTTGGCTTCTTTGGGATACTATTTTCAATTTTTTCTCTGGAAGATCATTTATCTCCATTGCTCCAGGATTGGTCACTGGTGCCGTATCTAGTGTGTTTGGTGAAGTCATGTTTTCCTGGGTGTTCTTGATCTTGATGTTTATGGATGTTTGACAATGTCTGGGCATTGAAAAGTTAAGTATATGTGTTGATCTTTGTAGTGGGGGCTTTTTGAACCCATTCTTCTTGAGAAGGTTCTCTAGATATTCAAAAGTACTTGAGTGTTGTGATCTAAGTTTTTGGTCACTGCAGGTGTTATGGCACCATTGGTACCCAAGCCCAGTAATGAGACTTGCAGACTCCTGGATGTACTGTCTTGATGGATTTGGATAAGATATGTGAGAATTGCCTGAATTTCCAGCAAACGCTGTACTTTCTTCCTTTAGTTTCTGTTCTGGGCTGCTACATTTGGGGGAAGAGTGACATGGGCACTCCTTCATGGGCACTGATGCCAAGTCATACCTGAAGCTGGGCTAGTCTCCCTCAAAGTCCCTGGTGACTGCTGCCTAGCTACCTCTGATGTTTACTCAATACCCATGGACTCTTTAGTCAGCAGGCTGTAAATCCTGCCAAGACTGGCTCTTGCCCTTCAGGACAGCTTGTTTCCTTCTGGCCCAGGGTAGGTCCAGAAATGCCTTCTATGAACTAAGGCCTGGATTCAGGGGCTTTAGTAGTCTACTCGCTACTTTATTTAACTTTGGCTGATCTGATACCCATGCTGCCCTAACCTAATTTCTTCCTATCCATGTTTCCATGTTTAGGAAGAAATTAAACCAGTGCTTTGTGTGTCTTTCTATTGGTTGTAGTTTTTTGCCTTTGACAATTACTTGGGCTTTATAGAATTAATTAAAATATTACAGAATGTTTTAGATGTGCTGAGTAAAAAGGTAGTTTATTAAAGCATAGACTGTGGATGTACAGGAAACACTGCACACCACGGGACTAAGGGTTTAGGAAACTACAGTAATTACAGTGAGAAATTTTCAAGATAAAGATGAACCTCAGAGGACTAGAGTCAGGACTAGAGTCTTCCAGTACTTAAAATGTGGATTTTGTTTAAATAAAAAACCTTGATTTAATTTTAATATAGAACACTACTTTTGATCAGAAATATAATGAAAATAATACAATCTTAGTGAACATACTGTGTTCCAATTTGGGTGAGAATTATTCCAGCAAATAAAGAGTGAGTTGAATGTTACCAGGAAGAATGAGTTTTAAGATCAATCTTTAAAGAGGTACATGTATTACTGAAAAATAAATGGAATATTCAAAGGCCTTGAGCCATCATGGATGCGATAAAAGGCCATTTCATTGCCCATAAAATGTAATTCCTACTGTTACGATACATTGCAGCCTAGATACCAGGATGTATTTTTCAATGTAGATCTGATCTTGATTTTTTAATTAATAATACATGGCAGCAATATCTGAGAGCTGCTCCATTATTTATATTATCTATCTCTTTCAAAGAGTCATTCATGCATTATATATTCAGACAGAAAATTTCACTTATTTTATCTGAAGTTAGTTTTCAATAGAAAATTATTAAGATGTTATCATACGCTCTGCAAAAAAATAGAAACACTGAAATTCACAATTCCCCAAGATATGTGTATGCCCTGCATACTGATAGCTGATAACAATTAAAGGCTTCAGCCTGAACTTTTTTTTTTTTTTTTTGAGACAGAGTCTCACTATGTCATCCTTGGTAGAATGCTGTGGCATCACAGCTCACAGCAACTTCAAACTCTTGGGCTTAAGCGATTCTCTTGCCTCAGCCTCTCTAGTAGCTGGGACTACAGGCACCCACCACAACGCCTGGCTATATATTAGTTGCTGTTGTCATTGTTGTTTAGCAGATCCAGGCTGGGCTCAAACCCACCAGCTTCAGTGTATGTGGCCGGCGCCCTACTCACTGAGCTACAGGTGCCGAGCCTAGTCTGAACTTTCAGAGAAGCTTTTTCTTAATTTTAAAGATTTTTATTTAAAGATAAAAGAGTGTTCCATGTGTCAAATTAGAGCTATATAGATAAATTAAGGAAGAATGAAGACAAATTTAAAAAATATATTTTCCTAACTTATTTGTATACTCTTCCAGTGAAAACTAATATGATTACCTAAGCACTGTGCCCGTGTAAAAATGTTTTAACAAGGCATTCTCTAAAAATTCAATTCAAATTGTGTTCACCAGAACTTAAATTGTAAAATACTTCACCCAGGTTTGTCAATACACAAAGTAAGCATCTGCCAGGCCCTTTAATAACGTGTAACTTTCTTTTATGCAACAACCCTGTCACGTTATTTCATTTATTTTCTCAGCAGAACTTCTCAGTGACTTTGGAAAGGGTAAATTAAATTTGGAACGAACGTCCAACTGGAGGGAAACCATGGAGAAAGGATGCTGATGGGAGGGAACAACTTAGCAAATCCCCACCTTTCCATGATTCAGACTACATTAATCCAACATTAATCTGTCCCTCCTCTGGGCGGGTTACTATTCTAAGCACTCAAGATACATCCTTAAAGAAAAAAAACTCTTCTTGTCTCTGTATATTCATTCTACGTTTGATATGGCTGGAATTCTTAAGGTCAATGATAAGAACAAAAAAATTCAACAAATGGATATGCATGATAGGAAAACGCTGAGTGTCTTTGGGAATTATTGTGGTCAATTTTAAAAGCCTATTGAACAATGGCTTTTCAGAAGGTATTATAATAAACATCTCACATTTTTTTCTGTAAAATTAAGAGGTCCTGACCTGAGATACCTGCGATGTAAGCTCTTCTTAACCTTCACTCTCTCTGCAACACTAACCATTAAAATTGAAATCCGAGTGTTCAGTCACTTATTCAGACATTTCTTACAGATTCAAATCAAGAAATAATGCCCTTAAATTATTTTAGGTGTCTGTGAGGCAGTTACTCTTTTAGTTATTGAAAAAGCCCCAATTGACACTTAAAATATATATTTTTTCACAAATGCCTTTTATTGATTTATTTTTCCATTTGGATCATAGAGTCAGCCCTGAGATATTTCACTGAGGAACAAAAAGTACTTTTTTAAGTACGAATTTGCCTTTTTTAATTACTATTATGTTTAAACTTTGTGGCGTTTCCTTATTTCAGTATTTCCAGTGTTTATTCAATTAAAATAATATCTCTCCTTTATTATAGACGCAACAGGTCCTCAAAACAGAAAATATGGAACATAACTGAAAGCACGAAGTTACGAGGAAAGCCCTGTAATGGTTTCCATGTGCACAGTCAGAGTTTTCATGTGCGTCTTTTTTTTCTTTTTATGTACATAATTTTTAAAAAATTTATATTGTATGCTGACCTAATTTCAAACTGCTCCTAGCTTGCCTGTTTCCCCTTTTTACTTAGTAATCCAAAATATTTTCCTATGTCAACAAGTACTTCTCATCAATTTATGGCATTCCGATTTTTCTATCCATATAAAAATACCGTGACATGTATAAAAATAACTGCAGATACCTCTATTTCTTAAGGATGAATTAGTGAAATTGAGAGTTATGGACAAAAGGCATGCTCTGTTTAAAGGTTGTATGTGTGCGTGTGCGTGTCTGCGTTCATGTATGTTCATGTGTATTTTCCCGTATTAGTCACCAGAAAGCCAGTCGGTGCTTCACCACCATTGTCCTGCCCACTGTTCCCAGATCTAAGACCTCGCGTTGCTTTTCTAAACCTTCCTAACTAACTTCCAGGCTATTCCACATACTTCAGTCAACGTTATCCTGTCTTCCTTCTCACAGAGGAAACAGAAAACGCTACGAATCAACTTTCTAAACTTTACTCCCTCATCTGCAAAATTATTCACCAATTCTTATTCTTACTTTTCCTCCTTTTTTGAAAGAGTTCTCTCTGCTCTGTCAGGTAATTCTCATGTCCTAAATCCACCACTTTACAATCATACCTGAGGCCATACGCTGACATTTATCATGGAATTGGTCCATTTTATTTACCGCATTATATTTTGTGGCAAGTATTTTTTTCCATGATGTTTTCATATTGTCAGTTTTTAATTTCAGATTAATATGAGGAAACAAACAATTAGGTTGCATTGTTTGTATTTGTTAGGTGAAGTCCAAGTTGTAGCTGAGCCCTGCACCCAGGAGTGTGCCCACATACGCCTACATTGTGCCCTTTAGGTGAGAACTTACTAACGTCTCTCCCCCATCCCCAGTAACTCCTCCCCCACTTCTTGAGTTTAATTGTGGTTTTTCTCTCATGTGGTGTTGTTCTTGCTTCTTGAGATGAAGGCTTGAACTACTAACTTCTAGCCTTTGCTAATTTACAATATGTGCACATGAAGGCTTTCAAGTTTCCTCTCAGCAAAGCTTTAACTGCACACCATAAATTTTAATATGTCATATTTTCCCTTCCTTTCAGTTTGAAATATTTGCTAATTACTTTCATGATCCATCCTTTTACTCATATGTTTTGTATAGGTGTGTTGCTAAATCAGTTCTACATTTTTTGTTCTACTCGTTCTATTATGAAACAACAATGGTTAAAAAAAAATCTCCTATTACTGGATGCTTCTACTTTTCTTAATGTCCTTGTTGTTACTGCCTTGTGGAAAGCGATAGAATCATAACTATCATGCCATTGTTATGAACTGTAATTTTGATCACGATGGAAGTCTCCTTTTTGTCTCATTGACTGGCTTTTGGGCCGAATTCAACTTGGTTTTGATCTCTACTTTAATTTCATTCACACTTTACTTTTCCCAACATTTTATTTCACTTTCAAAATCAGTTTCTTTTCATCCTATCTGGTATAGAGATCATAATTTTGTTTTTGCCATGTTCCAGTATTTTACTTTAAATAGAAAAGGTTAGTTTACTTTGTTTTATTGATATTTCAGATTGATTTGACCTTAACACTGTCATATTATTTTATGCTATGCCTTTTTTAAAATTTACTTTTAAAAAATCTTTCACTCAGTAGTTAATCTGCATTCTATTCCTTCTGAAAATCAAAATATTATGTTTTTATTATAAATTTATGTAATACGTTTATGCTATATGTATATAGATTGCACTAAGTTAAATGAACTATTAGCAATGATAGAATTGGAAAATGTCTCTTTCTCTCATTTCTTATCCTACCAATTTACTGAATTGAGTTCATTATATTATTTCTTTTTGATTACATTTATACTATTAAATACCTATTTTAAAATCGATAGGAAGTGTTATTACTCTAGGTACTATAAATCAGTAAATAATGCAAGTACACACACACAAACGCACACATATACACTTCTGCTATGTGGTGACGTTGTGGTCATCCTGAACATACTCGTCAGGCACATCCTTGTCAATAGCAAACACATGTTGTTTTTTCCCTAAAGGTCTTTTCTGATGTATTGGCAAAGACTTGCTGCCAGCAGTGCTGAGGAATTAATATTTTTTTAACTAATGCTAAAAAAATCGATGGATAAATATCAGCTCCCCTGGCCCTCGATTGAGGTCACATAATGTTCTCCCTCCATTTCATTCCAGGAGAGCTCAGTTGTATTGAACCCCAGTGGCCCACTGCTCAAGGATGCGCCTCTCATCTTTTACTTGTTTTACTTCCTTATTCTCTACTGGTGCTTACTGGGACCAACTCTATTTAAAAAATTATTAAGGGTCATTTGATAATTTAATCCTTATCTCAGTTTCTGTTTCTCGAGAAATTCAATGTAAGACTTATATTCTCTCTTCTTCGACCTCTAGATTTCCATTAGATATATCATTCTTGGGCATGTTATTCACTTTTATTTTAGTCTTAGACTGACAGTTAAGTTGAGGCAAGCTTAGCACTTTAATATTTCAATTTCTCCCCTCCTACTCTGGTGACCTGTAGAAGACGAAAACTGGACCCACACCTCTCACCATTAACTAAGGTAGACTCTTGCTGGATTAAAGATTTAAACTTAAGATATGAAACTATCAAACTATTAGAAGAAAGTGCAGGGGAAACTCTTGAAGGAACTCTTGAGTGAATACTTTATGAGGAGGACTCCCCAGGCAATTGAAGCAGTATCAAAAATACACTACAGGGACTTGATCAAACGAAAAAGCTTCTGTACAGCCAAGAACATAGTAAGTATAGAAAGCAGACAGCCCTCAGAATGGGAAAAAATATTTGCAAGTTATGC
>CAUYRH010148946.1:0-11834 GCA_963574655.1 Perodicticus potto
GGGCGCCTGTAGTCCCAGCTACTTGGGAGGCGGAGGCAGGAGACTCGCTTGAGCCCAGGAATTGGAGGTTGCTGTGAGCTGTGATGCCACTGCACTCTATCCAGGGCGTCAGCTTGAGGCTCTGTCTCAAAAAAAAAAAAAAAAAAATTTCTTTTCTTGCTTAATACATTATGATGTACATGGTTCCACATCATTGCAGGCAGCTCTGTCTCATTGTTTCTAAAAGCTGCATAGTATTCCATTGTATGGAAGTATCACAATTATTTCTTTGCTCTTACATTTGAATTGATTCCCAAAGCAACCCCCTAACCACCTGCTGGTTTCCGAAGTTCCCCTCTTGCTTGCTCACTTTTACTCTCTTTGCATAGCAGTTTACCTGTTCTTTCTGCCACCTGTATTTTTAACCTTTGCCTCCAGCTCTCTGTTATCACCTATTTGGCTAGAAATCCCAGCTGTGAATTTGGTCCCCTTCAGATAGTCATTTCTTGTTTCTACCTGCAGCTCACCGACGGTAGAAATGTCATGCCTGTAATCTCAGCACTCTGGGAGGCTGAGGCCAGCGAATGGCCTAAACTCCCAAGTTCAGAGACCTGCCTGAGCAAGAGTGAGACGCTGTCTCTAAAAAAATAGCCGGCGTCTATAGTCCTAACTACTCGGGAGGCTGAGGCAAGACAATCGTTTGAGCCCAAGAGTTTGAGGTTGCTGTGAGCTATGACGCCAGGATACTCTATCGAGGGCGACAAAGTTAAGACTCTGTTTCAAAAAAAAAAAGAAAGAAAGAAAAAATAAGTGCCCGCCCCACTTCCTGGAAATCCAGTTCACCAGGTTCATCCTTCATCCGTCGGGGCCTGACGGGGACAGGGAGCCACGCCCCCGGCCCTGCCCAACTTGGACGTGAAGCCCCATGGTCCCTTCTCCAGTTACAAGTTTGTTTCAACTTCTTTTTTTTTTTTTTTTTTTTGAGACTGAGCCTCAAGCAGTCACCCTGGATAGAGTGCTGTGGCATCACAGCTCACAGCAACCTCCAATTCCTGGGCTCAAGCGAGTCTCCTGCCTCCACCTCCCAAGTAGCTGGGACTACAGGCGCCCGCCACAACGCGCGGCCATTTTTTGGTTGCCGCGATCATTGTTGTTTGGCGGGCCCGGGCTGGATTCGAACCCTCTAGCTCAGGTGTACGTGGCTGGCGCCTTATCCCGTTGAGCCACAGGCCCCGAGCCACAACTTCTAATACTCAATTTATCTTTCCGCTACAAACCATGTACATACTACATCATCCAAATTTTACCCGCCATAAATGGTAACTCCCCAACTCCTACTCCGGCCAGCATCTCGCAGTGCTGGGAGGGGGGCATGTGCCTGCGAGCCACGCAGACTCCCACTTCTCTACTTATCAGTTACCCAGGGGACCTTAACCTCTGTGAAGAGACTTGCTTTCAAAACCTACATAGTAGTTCTATGGTCAACTCTCCATAGAATTTTCTTTTCTTTTCTTTTTTTTTTTTTTTTTTTGAGACAGGGTTCCACCTGGCCCCCCGGTTGGAGGGCAGTAGCTATTGCCAGGCTCAAACAATTATAGCACACTACAGCCTGGAATTCCTAAGTTCAGGCAGACCTCCTGCCTCAACCTCTCATGTAGCCAGGAATACAAGTGCATGTCACCTCACCTGGTGTCAGGGTCATTTTTGAGGATTGAGTAGAGTGGGTTTGAAAGTCACCAAAAAAGTGCTTGAAAATGATAGCAGGTGTGGTGAGATCCTTGCTAATAGTTTTTTTCTTTTCTTTTCTTTTTTTGGTGATGATGACTACTTTCTCATAATTCTCCAAAAAAAGCCACCGCTTTTGTTTCTCATGAAAGTGGTCATAAACTGATTACGCGCAGGTGGAGTTTATATGAAGGAGAGAGTCGGTGAGTTTTTCTTGAGCCAAGTATGTTTGTAGGCCCACTTAGGCTTTTAGTTTCATTTTCTGATGAGATATTTATCACGCAAAAAGATTCTGTAATGGGTGCCTAGAGTCTTTGTTGTTTCTAGAATTAAAAAACAATTCATAAAATAAATAAAAATAAAAAACAATTTACAATATAATTTATAAGGAAAATTACAACAGCTTGGCGCCTGTGGCACAAGCAGCTAAGGCACCAGCCACATACACCTGAGCTGGCGGGTTTGAATCCAGCCTGGGCCTGCCAAACAACAATGATGACTGTAACAAAAAATAGCAGGGTGTTGTGGCGGGCGCCTATAGTCCCACCTACTTGGGAGGTGGAGACAGGAGAATCGCTTGAGCTCAGGAGTTGGAGGTTGCTGTGAGCTGTGATGTGAGAGCACTCTACCCAGGACTATAGCTTGAGGCTCTGTCTCAAAAAAAAAAAAAGAATAGATATACGATCTTTGATCTTTTTTTTTTTTGAGACAGTCTCACTTTGTTGCCCTTGGTAGAGTGCCCGGTGTCATAGATCACAGCAACCTCCAACTCCTGGTCTTAAGTGGTTCTCTTGCCTCAGCCTCCCAATTAGCTGGGACTATAGGTGCCTGCCACAACGCCCTGCTATTTTTAGAGACAAGGTCTCGCTCTGACTCAGGCTAGTCTTGAACCTGTGAGCTCAGGCAATCCATCCACCTTGGCCTCCCAAATGCTGCAATTACAGGCGTGAGCCACTGTCTGGGCCAAGATCTTTTTTATTTATTTACTTATTTTTTATTGAGACAGAGTCTCACTTTGTTGCCCTCTGTAGAGCACTGTCGCTTCATAGCTCACAGAAACCTCAAACTCCTGGGTTCAAACAATCTTCCTTCCTCAATCTCCCAAGTATCTACAGGCACCCACCACAATGCTCGGCTAGTTTTTCTATTTTTAGTAGAGACTGGGTCTTGCTCTTGCTCAGGCTGGTCTCCTGAGATCAAGAGATCTGGCCTCACAGAATGCTAGGAGTACAGGCATGGGCCACCACACCTTGCTAAGAATCGGTATACAATTTAACAAAATATCTTAAAATTAACATCCATGTAACCATCACCCAGTTCAAGAAACATAATATTGGCTGGGCATGGTGGCTCACTCCTATAATCCTAGCACTCTGGCAGGCTGAGGTGGGTGAATTGCCTGAGCTCACAGGTTCAAGACCAACCTGAGCAAGAGCAAGACGCCATCTCTAAAAATAGACAGGGCAACACCTGTAGCTCAGTGGGTAGGGCACCAGCCACATACACCATGGCTGGCGGGTTTGAACCCAGCCTGGTTCTACCAGACAACAATGACACTGCAACAAAAAAAATAGTCGAGGGTTGTGGGTGGCACCTGTAGTCCCAGCTACTTGGGAGGCTGAGGCAACAGAATCACTAAAGCCCATGAGTTGGAGGTTGCTGTGAGCTGTGATGCCATGGCACTCTACCCAGGATGACAGCTAGAGACTCTGTCTAAATAAAAATAGCCTGGTGTGGGCTTGGCACCTGTGGTTCAATGGGCTAAGGCGCCAGCCATGTACACCTGAGCTGGCGGGTTGAAATCCAGCCCAGGCCCACCAAACAACAATGACGGCTGCAACTAAAAAATGGTCGGGCGTTATGGCGGGTGCCTGTAATCTCAGCTACTTGGGACCCAGACCAGGCCTGCTAAACAATGACAACTGCAACGAAAAAATAGCTGGGCATTGTGGTGGGTGCCTGTAGTCCCAGCTACTTGGGAGGCTGAGGCAAGAGAATTGCTTAAGCCCAAGAGTTTGAGGTTGCTGTGAGCTGTGACACCACTGCACTCTACCGAGGGTGACATAGTGAGACTTTGTCTCAAAAAAAAAAAAAAAAAAGAAAAGAAAAGAAAAGAAAGAAATCACTTCTTTATTTTTCTTTATATATTTGCAATGCATGTTATTATTTCTTTTTTCTTTTTTTTTTCTTTCTTTTCGTTTGTTTTCTTTTTTTTTTTTTGAGACAGAGCCTCAAGCTGTCATCCTGGATAGAGTGTTGCACCCTGGGCATCACAGCTCACAGCAACCTCCAATTCCTGGGCTCAAGCGAGTCTCCTGCCTCCGCCTCCCAAGTAGCTGGGACTACAGGTGCCGCCCCCACAACGCCCGGCCATTTTTTCGTTGCAGCTGTCATTGTTGTTTGGCGGGCCCGGGGCTGGATTCGAACCCCCCCAGCTCAGGTGTACGTGGCTGGCGCCTTAGCCCGTTGAGCCACAGGCGCCGAGCCTCTTTTTTTTTTTTTTTAGAGACAGAGTCTCACTTTAATGCCCTCGGTAGATTGCTGTGGCATCACAGCTCACAGCAACCTCCAACTCTTGGGACTAGCCTAGTCTCTTGCCTCAGCCCCCTGAGTAGCTGGGACTATAGGTGCCTGCCCCGCTATTTTTTTGTTGCAGTTTTGGCCAGGGCTGGGTTTGAATCTGCCACCCTTGGTATATGGGGCTGGCGCCCTACCCACTGAGCCACAGGAGCCATCCATTATCATTTTTTTGGAGATTATATCATACAGTATATATTCGTATGTATCTGCTTCTCTCACTCAACATTACACTTTTAAGATTTACCTGTATTGTGACTGTGGTTTATCTTCATTGCTATATGGTTTTTCCATTATATTACTACTTGACAATTTTATCTCTTCTACAGTTGATGGACAAGAGGTTGTTTCCAGTTTCAAGCTCTTCTGTACAATGCTGCGATGGACATATCTGTGTATGCAGCCTGTTTCTCTAGGGTTTATGCCTAGAAGTATTGTTCCTGAGTTAAAAAGATGTGAGCAGCTTCGACATGTCCACCATTTGCCAAAGTGGCTTTACCAATTTACACTTCCACTGCCGTTTGTTTTATTTTTTAAATTTATTTTTTAAGACAGGGTCTTATTCTATTTCCCAGACTGGGTACAATGGTGTTATCATACCTCATTATAACCTCAAACTCCTGGGCTCAGCCATCTTCCTGCCTTGGCCTCCTGAGTAGCTGGAACTGCAGGTACATGCCACTTTGCTTGGCTAATTAAAGAATTATTTTTGTAGATACAGTATCTTCCTATATTGCTCAGGCTGGTCTTAAACTCCTGGCCTCAAGTATCTTCCCACATCAGCCTCCCCAAAGTGCTCCCAAAGGATTTCAGGTATGAACCACAGCACCTAGCTGTGTTGCAGTTTGTACAAGTGTATTGTGTAAGACCTTGTGATTGTTAATTTAATTTTATTGTATGTTATTTTTTAAGGCGAGCATGAAACAAAATTTATTGAGGAAGAGAAGGGCTTACAGAATAAGAAAGCTTACTAATTGGGATATGTTCACGTAGACAGCAAACAGACCACCACCACCAAGGCAAGTAAGCAAAGAGGCCGTGATCATTAATTTTGTACGTTCACTTGGCAGGGATATAGGTCAAATATTATTCTGAATGTTTTCAAGTGGGTGAGATTAACATTTAGAGCAGTGGAGTTTGAGTAAAGCAGGTTGCCCTCCATAACGTGGATAGGCCTCGTCCCATTAGTTGAAGGCCTTAACAGAATAGACTCACCTGGCTCGGCGCCTGTGGCTCAAGCGGCTAAGGCGGCAGCCATGTACATCTGAGCTGGCGGGTTCAAATCCAGCCTGAGCTCGCCAAACAACAATGATGGCTGCAACCAAAAAATGGCCGCGCATTGTGGCAGGCGCCTGTAGTCCCAGCTACTTGGGAGGCGGAGGCAGGAGACTTGCTTGAGCCCAAGAGTTGGAGGTTGCTGTGAGCTGTGATGCCACAGCACTCTACCCAGGGTGACAGCTTGAGGCTCTGTCTCAAAAAAAAAGAAAGAATAGACTGACCTTCCCCAACCAGAAAGGAATTTTGCCAGCAGACTACCTGTGGAGTCTTTTGGGAGTTTCCAGTCTGCTGGCCTACCCCATCAAATTTTGGATTCATCAAGCCTCCACAGTCACATGAGCCAATACCTTAAAATAAACTTCTCTGTCTATATATATATACACACATCCTGTTGGTTCTGTTTCTCTGGAGAGCCCTGACTAATACAGAACTAAAATTAAGGCTCAATGTTATGGGCAGCCTGGATAGCTGGTGAAACTGAGAGGATTTGCAAATGGGCTAACTGTAAGTTCTCCTCTCCACTCTGTTCCCTTGGATAAGGTCCCTAAGCTACAAAACCCTCCTTTTCAAGGGGACCAAGTGCAATTCCTGCTTATCTGTGAGTAGTGGGTTTCAGTTCCTTGCCAGCCTGCAGCGTTATTCATGCAAGCCAATCACATCCTCCCCTGGGGACCAGGGACCCATCTTCCTCTTGGTCCCATAGCCTCTTGCTGAGCCTCAGGGCAACCCTTGTGTGGCCCGGATGGCATGTGACATCCTCCCTGGGTATGAGAGTTTCTGTGACCAGTAACCAGCTGTTGGCCTCACCTGTCGTGGTGTTAGGCCATCCCCCTAACCATGGGGTGGGAGTTCCTCCCATACCAACAGGGTAAATAGGAAGTGATTAAACAAAAGCTACTAGTCATCAAATCCTCACCAACTCCTGGTTTGCCATAATTTGAATTTTTAGCCTATCTATTGCTACCTCATTATGGTCTTTATTTTTATTTC
Organism: Perodicticus potto; assembly: GCA_963574655.1. Taxonomy (NCBI): domain Eukaryota; kingdom Metazoa; phylum Chordata; class Mammalia; order Primates; family Lorisidae; genus Perodicticus; species Perodicticus potto. Next base: position 6,550 of record CAUYRH010148946.1, read on the forward strand.
CTTGATTTACTACTGAGATTGAGCTTTGTTGTTGTTTTTTATAGACAGACTCTCGGTCAGTCATCCTGGATGACATGGCGTCTGCCTCAGCCTCCCAAGTAGCTGGGACTACAGGCGCCCACCACAACTCCAGGCTATGTTTTTAGAGATAAGGTCTTGCTCTGGCTCAGGCTGGTCTCTCACCTGTGAGCTCAGGCTCAACCTCCCAGAGTGCTAGGATTACAGATGGGAGCCACCATGCCCCCTCTCCATCCCCAACCTCTGAATTGCCTCCTGTCTAATTTTTCCATACTTCCCTTTGCCCCTTGCAGACATTTTCCATTCCACAGCTAGAATTATAAAATTATGAATTAGTTTTTCTTTTTTTTTTTGAGACAGTGCCTCAAGCTGTCACCCTGGGTAGAGTGCTGTGGCATCACAGCTCACAGCAACCTCCAATTCCTGGGCTCAAGTGAGTCTCCTGCCTCTACCTCCCAAGTAGCTGGGACTACAGGCGCCCGTCACAACGCCCGGCCATTTTTTGGTTGCAGCCACCATTGTCGTTTGGTGGGTCCAGGCTGGATTCGAACCCACCAGCTCAGGTGTACGTGGCTGGCGCCTTAGCCGTTGAGCCACAGGTGCTGAGCCATGAATTAGTTTTTCATGGAATTCTATTCTGATGGGAAGCCTCTTATAAGGCTTTCTCTTCACACTCTCTAGCTGGGCCATGAGACTGGATCCAAACTGACCTCTCCAACCTCCTCTTGTATTATTCAATCCCTCTTATTCTACCTAGCTCCTGGCCTTCTGGAAATTTCTGGAGCACGTCTTTCCTGTTCTCTGTGTTAGGATTTCTTGTTCACCAACTTTCTGCATGGCTGGTCCACCCCTTCTGGTTGGGATCTTTTTTTTTTTTTTTTTTTTTTTGAGACAGAGTCTCACTTTGTCACCCTTGGTAGAGTGCTGTGGTGTCATAGCTCACAGTAACCTCAAACTCTTGGACTCAAGTTATCCTCTTGCCTCAGCCTCCCACATAGCTGGGCCTATAGGTGCCCACCACAGTGCCTGGCTATTTTTTGAAGATGGGTTCTCTCTCTTGTTCAGGCTGGTCTCTAAATCCTGAGCTCAGGCAGTCCAACCTCCTTAGCCTCCCAAAGAGCTAGGATTACAGGCATGAGCCAGTGTGCCCAGCCTCTGGTTGGGGTCTTTAAATGCTCCTCCTCAGAGAAGCCTCCTTCTGACATCTCTCCTCCTCAGAGAAGCCTCCTTCTGTCATCTCTCCAGAGTGTCTCTTTGGTCTTCCTTATTACATTTATTACATGGGGGGGGGGAATCATTCTGTTTGCTTTTTGTTTACTTGATTATTATTTGTGTTCACCACTGGACTGTGCACCACACAAGAGCAGGAGCTCTGTTAGTCTTTTCACCACTGTATTCCTGGCACATCATACTGTGCTCACCATCTTTTTTTTTTTTTGAGACAGAGTCTCACTTTGTCATCCTCAGTAGGGCGCTGTCGTGTCACAGCTCACAGCAACCTCCAGTTCTTGGGCTTATGCGATTCTCTTGCCTCAGCCTCCCAAGTAGCTGGGATTACACTGTGCTCACCATCTTAAATATATTTTATGGCTGAGCTCAGTGGCTTACAGCTATAATCCTAGCACTCTGGGAGGCCGAGATGGGAGGATCCCTTGAGCTCAGGAGTTCGAGACCATCCTAAGCAAGAGTGAGACTCCGTCTCTACAAAAAATAGAAAAATTAGTCAGGCAATGTGGCAGGCACCTGTAGTCCCAGCTATTTAGGAGTCTGAGGCAGGAGGATCTCTTGAACCCAGGAGTTTGAAGTTGCTGTGAGCACCATGGCACTCTAGCTAGGATACCAGAGTCAGACTGTGTCTCAAATACAAGTAAACAAATAGGGAGGCACCTGTGGCTCATCGAGTAGGGCGCCGGCCCCATATGCCGAAGGTGGAGGGTTCAAACCCAGCCTCGGCCGAACTGCAAAAATAGAAAAATAGCCGGGTGTTGTGGCAGGCGCCTATAGTTCCAGTTACTCGGGAGACTGAGGCAAGAGAATCGCCTAAGCCCAGGAGTTGGAGGTTGCTGTGAGCTGTGTAACGCCACGGCACTCTACCGAGGGTGATAAAGTGAGACTCTGTCTCTACAAACAAACAAACAAACAAAAAAAGTAAAACAAATAAATAAAAGATATTTTACAAATGCTTGTTGAATAAATGAACACATCTCGCCTAAGCGAGGGGACAGAAGTCCAAGTGCAGGATCCCCTGAGGAAGAGCGGAATAAACTGCAGAGAATCTCAAGTGACTGTCTGTAATGCTTAGTAATGACAGTTGTCCGGGTGAGGGGATGAGTGAATTAACTGGAATCATCCCAGTACAAAAGTTCTTCGCCTAGTCAGAGGCACCTTGAGGGTCCCATCTGTTGCCCCCCTAATAATCCCATCTTTCTGATACATCTCCATCCTTCATCTGAATAAGCAAAAAGAGGAAGAATGCCAACAAATGAGAAGACTGGGGTGTTAAAAGAAGCAGGCTGATTGCACAGTGCTGCCACCTGCTAACTTGTGCGGCGTCTGGGGCTACCGCGGGGCACTCTCGGGGATGTCCATTGTGGTTCAGGGTCAGCATTCTTGCCTGCCTTGTGGGAGGCTCAGATTCCATTTCTGGTCTGTGCAACTTCCTTTCAGCCCACCACCTGGCACACAACAGAAACTCAATAGATATTTGTTGAATGATTGAATGAGCAAGGTCCTTTGATATTGGCTATCAAGGACACAGATTAAATTGTCCAACTGTGCCTTCTAGCAGTTGTTTTTTCCATACACGCATTTCTACAGGCTCTTCTAGCAGCTGCTGCCAGGAGGCTGGTGGTGCTTGTTACCTCCTCTAAGTAACTGATAAGAATAAGAGAAGAGAGACACAAAGATGTTGCAATGGAGGTGGGAATGGGGGGGGGCAAGAACCGTCCTTCAAATTCCAGAGAAACAGCTGCACCAGGAGAACATTAACCCCTTAGGGATAAGGCGTGCTCTGTACTCACAGCCCTCCCCCAATATGCTTTAGTCATGCTACCCTTATGACTTATACTCCTGGGTTATTCTCAATGGATTCCAACTGAAAATATCGCTTCATTAAGTAGATAGAAAATGTAAACATTAACATTTGTTGCCTATATTTACATATGTACTTCAAGGAAATAATTTTTATTTTTTAAGACAGAGTCTCGCTCTCACTCAGGCTGGAGTGCTGTGGCATCAGGCTAGCTCATAGCAACTTCGGACTCCTGAGCTCAAGCAATCCTCCTGCCTCAGTCCCCCAAGTAGCTGGGATTACAGGTACCCATCCCAATGCCCGGCTAATTTTCTGTTTTTAGTAGAGATGGGATCTAGCTCTTGCTTAGGCTGGTCTCCAACTTCTGAGCTCAAGGGATCCTTCTGCCTCAGCCTCCTGGAGTGCTAGGATTACAGGCATGAGCCAGCACACCCAGTCCAAAACTTCTTTTATAAAGCTACGAGTGGTGTCTGACTAATGCTTTCTATCCTATCTAACGGCATTGTAACATTGCTTCACTTTATCCCTGGGAATACTTGCTCAGCCTAACGTTAGTTCAGCATTCAAATCCAGCTGAGTCTTTTCATTTTAGTAAAATCTTTCTCAAGCCTTTCTGGACCAGCTCGGACTAATGGCAAAAGCTTCTAACTCAGAATTTTTCCTTCCTTGCAATTTCAAAGACTCCCCTTTCATCTCCCATCACCATCCTAATTTGTTATCCGGATAGCTGACTTGGAATGCTGACCCTTTGGTGGATTCTGGTTCTCACTAGGCCTCGGCCCTTTTTCTTTGGTTTGTTAGACTCCACTAGGTTAAAATAGAAAAGTAGGTGACAACAAAAACCCTGGTGGATGGGGTACACTGGGGCCCTGCTTTCTGTCTCGGAATGTGTCCCCTGATCAGGATGTGGTTACCTGGGTGATAGAAGTGTCTTCAGGCCTTTGAGAAGCCCCTAGTCAGAATGCTAATTTAGTCTTCTTCAAAGTTCCCTCATTTGTTTTTTCAAATGAGGTGCCTGGATTTAAAGGGACTTTTTTGTTGGCCTTTCTGAATACTTTTAAAGCAATGTTCTGGTGGAAACAAAACCCAATTCTGAAGCCGTTTCCTCTAGGGTCCTCTAGGGAGCTGACTCCCTGGCCAGAGCAAGCAGTGGGGGAACTCAGGAACTTCCTACATCCCTGTGGAGAGAGTCCAAGGCCAGTCAGAGGGATCATCCCAGTCCCAGGAATGTACTGGGGGAGCTAAGACACCTCATTGCAAAATGTCATCTGGAAAGCTTAAGAATGTAGGTCCAGGGTGGCACCTGTGGCTCAAGGAGTAGGGCGCCGGCCCCATATGCCAGTGCTGGTGGGTTCAAACTCAGCCCTGGTCAAAAACTGCAAAAAAAAAAAAAAAAAAAAAAAGAATGTAGGTCCTGGGCCGAGTGCAGTGGCTCACGCCTGTAATCCTAGCACTTTGGGAGGCTGAGGTGGGTGGATTGCCTGAGCTCACAGGTTCAAGACCAGCCTGAGCCAGAGCAAGACCCCCCGTCTCTAAAAATAGCCCAGCGTTGTGACAGGTGCCTGTAGTCCCAGCTATTTGAGAGGCTGAGGAGAGAATCATTTGAGCCCAAGAGTTTGAGATTGCTGTGAGCTATGACGTCACAGCACTCTACCAAGAGCAACAAAGAGAGACTCTGTCTCAAGAAAAACAAAAAAAAGAATGTTTGTCCTGGCTCCCCAAAATATTAAATCCCCAGACCTCTGTCTCTTCTCATCTGTATAATGAAGGGCTTTCATTTTTGCTGAATTCTCACATCCCTTGTACAATTATCTACTTCCATATTGTTTAATGAACTCATTTCCACTTGAACACAATTGTATAAAAAGGGAACTTGACATGTCTTCTATAAATAGAAAATTGGTAGCACTCTCCACAAATAGAATGAACCAGGGCTAACCAGTCACAAGGCCTTAAGTCCATGATACTTTTAGGAGTCAATGAAAAGGCTTTAATTTGAATTTCTTTTAAAATTAGAAAAAAAGTATTATAATAATGAATACATAATAATTAATCTAGCCAAGATTATATTCTGATTTATACCAATGTAATTGTAAAATACAATCTTTTTTTTTGAGACAAAGCCTCAAGCTGTCACCCTGGATAGAGTGCCATGGCATCACAGCTCACAGCAACCTCCAATTCCTGGGCTCAAGTGAGTCTCCTGCCTCCGCCTCCCAAGTAGCTGGGACTACAG
>CAUYRH010148949.1:0-42308 GCA_963574655.1 Perodicticus potto
TCATGAATGTTACATTAATCAGGTGGATAAAAATATCTCCGATTGTATGGGAAGCCCGCACACTGTACTCCAAGCTTGAATCATTGTACACAGTTATGACTCAATAAAAAATAATTTAAAAAAAAAATAAATAAAATAAAAAAACAGAAAAAAAAAAAAGTCCAAAAACAATACATATTGACATGGATACAGATAGAAAAGAACACTTGCTTATACATGGTTGGTTGGACTGCAAATTAGTACAACCTCTGTGGAAAACAGTATAAAGATTCCTCAAAAAACTAAAAGTAGACCTACCATTCTATCCAGCAGTCTCACTACTGGGTATCTACCCAAAGCAACCCTGTTTTATTTTTTCTTTTCTGCTCTAATCAAAACTTAAGCTGGGTTTGAATCTTCTATAGCTTTATTTTCTACTTGTATTAACTATAAAGGTAAAGTCATTTTAAATGTACATAGAATCTCATAATTTTTAAAAATAGAGCAGTGGATAATTAGAATTATTACCATTTTCCAAGTGAGAAAACTGAGGATGAGATAAAATTTATTTATTTAAACCCAGCCCCAGTCCAAAAAGACTCTTAACCAATCAGGTCAACTCAGAATATAAGTAACATACGTGGCTTTTCCAAGAAGATGCAGAGACCAGCAGAACTAGTACTGGAATGATCTTCTTAGTTTTTCTACTAGAACAGTGGTTCAAACCCACTTTCTCATTATCAATTATGAAGTGTAACTTTTTACAAAAAATTTAGCTTTTTAAAATTAAAACTTTTTAACATTTAAAAGAGCAAAGTTGGCTCGGTGCCTGTGGCTCAACGGGCTAAGGCATCAGTCACGTACACCTGAGCTGGTGGGCTCGAATCCAGCCTGGGCCTGCCAAACAACAATGACGGCTGCAACCAAAAAATGGCCGGGTGTTGTGGCAGGCACCTGTAGTCCTAGCTACTTGGGAGGCAGAGGCAGGAGACTCGCTTGAGCCCAGGAATTGGAGGTTGCTGTGAGCTGTGATGCCATGGCACTCTATCCAGGGTGACAACTTGAGGCTCTGTCTCAAAATAAAATAAAATAAAATAAAATAAAAAGCAAAGTTTTAGCTGAGTGTTTTATACTATATAGCATATAGTATGCTTCATTCACTGAACCAATATTTTCTAAGTGCCAGGCTCATGTGGGGCACTAAGCTAGGCCTCAAGAAGATGTCAAAGAATGAGATGGTACAAAAAGATAATGTAACAAATTCAATCAGAAGTGTCAAGTAGTTAGACACTGTATGCAGAATTACACAGTAAGAAGATCTATCCTGGGCTAGAGACTGGGAAGGGCTTTGTAAGTTGGTGGGGTTGATACTTGTATAACATAGAAAGTCAAGGTAAAGGAGGGAGAATAGGTAGGAATCTTCTAGGAATGTTTTCCTAAGTGATTAAGAAATGTAGGATTGATAAAGCAGAGAAGTGTATCCCCACTAAGCAGTTCTCAACCTGTGGGTTGCGACCAATGAAAATACATCCTGCAAATCCAACATTTACAATTACATTACAATTCATAAAAGCAAAATTACAGTTATGAAGTAGCAACAAAAATAATTTTATGGTTGGGGTCACCACAGCATGAGGCATTAGGAAGGTTGAGAACCACTGCCCTAACTAAACATCATCTCTCACATGGTCATAAATGTAACAACAACAAAAATATTTGAGGACCTCTTTATATTACCATACTGCCCTTAGCAAGATACTTGACGCCATCTGAGGGGCCTGTGTAGAAGTGTGTTTGCTATTACATTTTTAACAATCATCTCTTGGTAGGGGAAACCCTGCTTTATAGCATTTGTCAATTTCCACAGTGTAAATTTTCCCACCCTGGTAATAAATCAAGCCACCAAAGAGAGATCCCTAAGTGTGGAGTTGGGAAGAGATGGGTGGCACTGCAGTTTGTTCCATAGTGATCCTGGTCTTTTCCTCTATGGTGGCTAGTTTATTTGGAAGAGCATCTTTGTATAGACTGATGAGAGTACAGGCATTGAGAAATTACTGAATGTTTAATGTTAACATCTGAGTAACATAGAAAAGAATGCAAGGTGTTCACGATCTTACTGCTGTCTTCATTATTAGTGCTTTAGGGAGTCTTAGATTCACTTTTCCCAGAAAGTCTAATTCTTTCTATAATTTTCATCATGGAAACATCCCAGATGTAAGTAACCTCAAAAGCATAGATGAAAGTAAAATGTGGTAAAATAATCAGGCAATACATTTTGAGTATTATTAAGTGTATTATCTTTGTTTTTAATATAATTTAATTATAATTTAAGTTATTGAGTTATGGATATATTTAATCCTGGCTCATAGAAGTTTCTGTAAATTTTATAATCAACTCTCACATCTTTGCAAGCCAGCTCTAGTGTACCAATGGCCCACCATCTTCAGTAAAATAGCCATGATCCTTACCGAAAACAAGGTCTCACACTCTCCTCTTCCTCTGTTTCTTACAGATCAGCAAACAGCAGCTGCAGACAGTCAAGGACCGGTTTCAGGCTTTCCTCAATGGGGAAACCCAGATTGTGGCTGATGAAGCTTTCATGAATGCTGTCCAGAGTTACTATGAGGTAAGAATCACTATGCAGAAAAGATTCTGAGCTACTGATCAGTGGGAATAGCAGCTTTGGCATTCCATAGGATTACTACCTGAGGCTAAGGGGTTGGTGGTTGGTTATGCTGATAGGGAATAACAGCATTTTGTTGGGGGGGGAGGGACTGTAAATATAAGCTATTGTTGACCAATGATTCGGTTTTATAACCAAGAAGTGTGCTGAATGCTTTTCACATGATTTATAACGGTCTTCCTAGTTAGGTCCTGAATGTAGTCCCATTTTACTGATGAATAGATTAAGGATTAGAGGGACTAATTCAGTTAACTCGAAGTCATACCGCTATTAAAATGTCTCAACCTAAGACCTTACCTGAGTCAGGAGCATTTTCCCAGCACTTACACCATTTCTGAGGCATGTTAAGCACCCAAGCAAGGATGGTGGCTTCATGAGCTTCTGATTCTTTCTATTAAAATACTGCCTTGAGTTCTTTTCTGGAGGTCCATGGTGTAGTGTTCTAGAGAAAACTGATAGAAGAACGCATATATCCTGAGGTAAATTGTTACCACCAGACCTCAGAGGTTTATTTATCAGTAAAGCAGATTTGCAATTCCACAAATTTTTTTTTTTTTTTTTTTTTTTTTTTTTTTTTTTTTGCAGTTTTTGGCCGGGGCTGTGTTAGAACCTGCCACCTCGGGTATATGGGGCCAGTGCCCTACTCCTTTGAGCTACAGGTGCTGCCCTCCACAAATATTTTTAATCAATTTTCAAGTTCTTTTTCAGTGTGCACATTGGCTATTTTCTGTACATAGCTGATGAAGTGGACATGCCATGTATTGGCATTGCTTTCCCAATATGCATATTTTAAAAATGATTGTTTGGTCATTGAAAGATATTTTACTTTATATTAATCTATTTTATGTGAACCAAATAAATATTCCATGCATTTGGAACCCCATGCCCCAAATGTCTTGTCCACCCATTATCAAGGCTAGATTAAAATCATTAGAAACCAACTCTAGGCACTGCTAGCTTACAATACCCTGCAATTCCCAGATAGAATGATAAACTGTAAAATTAAGAATAACAAAATCTAGCAGAATCTGATTTTTCCCCATGGAAGTGCTTCACTGATTTTCTTCCTACTCTCTTTCCTTTCTTTAAGTATTAGACAGAAATGTGGGTGCTCCTGTTTTGCTGGTATTCTAAGCTCATCCAGCACATGGGATGATCCAGCCCACAAAAGATGCTTTCAATATGTTACTTGATTGCATATGGTGGAGAAATCTTGATTAGATAAAACTCTCCTCCCCATTTGCTAAAGTATTTGACGCCTTCCTTCCTGGAAAGAATGGAGCAAGATTGCAATTAGACCTGGTGAAAATACTATTGATTCATTTGCTAATCAGTATTCAATAGTCAACAGCCTTTGTCTCTGTGATATTTGTCAGGTGCATCCACACACTAAATTTATATGCCCTTTCCTTAAGGAAATTTTTATTTGGATCTGTGTTAGAAGTCAAGTTTATTTTTATATTTGCCTGACTTAAAATCTTTTTTGATTTTACAAGTAGCATCCATTATTGCCAATGAATGTCAAACTTGGCTGCTTTATCAATGTGGTACAACTTTTCAGCTAAATTTCATTGGAAGTAGAAATGAGATTTAAAATCATGATGATGTATGGCAGTGAATAACTTGAATATATTTAACTAAAAGTTTTTTAGAAACTTCCCAGGAATAAAATTAATTTTTTCTTCTTTTTCAAGTTCTAAAAGTCAGTGGGAAATTAATGAGAAAACCCTTGTTAGACCAGGAAAACATTTACCAATAGTTCTCCATGTTTAAAGTCATATGCCAGAGTGTATAAATTTGTAGACGGCACATCTTAATTAAAAGCTCATTTGACTAATGGCATAAATTTTTTAAAAAGTGCCATTTCTTATCTATTAATTAAATTTGAAAATTAATAGTCATTGACTTGCTAATGAGTCTCTGGAAATTACCGTTATATCTATAGTGATCCTTATATTTTCCTCCATAGTGGCTAGTATATTTGGAAGAGCTGCTTTTTAACCTGATGAGAATATAGGCATTGAGAAATTACTGGATATTTAACATTAACATTTGAGTAACATGGGAAAGGGTATAAGGTATTAAACCATCTGACTGCTATCTTCGTTAGCAATGCTTCAGAGCAGCAGTTCTCAACCTGTGGGTCACAACCCACAGGAACTGTATTAAAGGGCCGCGGCATTAGGAAGGTTGAGAACTACTGCTTTAGAGAGTCTTAGATTCATTTTTTCCAGGGACATCTAATCCTCTGAAGAAGAGGTCCTCAATCAAGGGATCAGAATTAATACTTTCCTTGGGTGACCTCCAAGTTGGTTTGGCCTCTCTTTCTCCATTCTTGGGCTATGGCCTCCCATTGCCTTCATATGTGGGCTATAAGGAAGGTGGTGTCTCTTCCTCCACCTTACTCTGGGATCCAGTTCTTTCTCTATTCACATCTGTCTTGGTCAGGACTCTAGAGTACTAATGATAAGACACCTAGTTCAAACTGGCTTAAGCCTAAAAAGACATTATTTTTTTCAAGTAACTTAAAAGTCCAGAGTAGAGTTGGCTTTGGCCATGGCTGAATTGTAAGTCCCCAGAGATGCCAACAGGATGGTATCTCCTCCCCTCCCCCACTTTCCTCCATATTCTTCCCCGTGTTGGCTTCATTCTTGGGCAGGTTCTTTCCATGTGGAGCACACTCGTGGCCCCAGGGCACATCCTACCCATTTAGCAACCCCAGGAGCAAAGAGAACATCTCTGCTGAGGGTTCCATCAAAGGCTCAGGGGTGACCTGGTTAGACTGGCCTGAGTCCTTCCTTGAGCCACTGACAGTGAATGAAGTGAAATAGACTGGGAGATGAGGCTTATAACAGATGCCACCTCTGGAGCTCAGTCCCACCAAAACCCCTTGCACTGAAAGTGCAATGATTTCCCATGGAGAAATTAGGTGCTTTTTACCAGAAGAGGGTATGCTCAGCAGACAACAGATACCCTCCTTCCAAATTCATTCTCTCTCTCCCACCCCCTCTCACTCACACACATACACAATAAGCAATTGGCATCCATAATCTCATTAAATCCTTACCAAAATCTTACAAAGGAAGGGTGCTTTGTGTAAAATCCCTATTTTAAAAGTGAAGAAAGTAAAGCCAGAAAGATGAAGTAACTTTCTCAGGTGGCAAAGCTAGCAAGCAGCAGAGCCAGGATTCGAACTCAGGAGGCCTGACTCCAGGGCCCATGCTTCTAAACACTATGTCTTCTCCTTCTATTACTTATGTGCCATATTTTAATCATGCCAAGCTTACTCCTGGGTTTTTAAAATATTCTTAATTCTGATATCTAGGTGTTTTTCTTGTTTATGTTGAAATGATACGCTTTTGCAGAGCAAGAAAGTATATCATTATGGCTTCTCAGCCTATCAGGGAGAAAATGGGAGATGGACCGCCCTCACGCACAAGACGTACAGCCACTGAGGGCCAGTGTGTTTGCCTGTGTGTAAAACAACCTTGAGGTTGCTTGGCTGTGGAGGTGGATGGATGACCTGTGTGGTGGAAAGGACTGATGGATGAAGGTGAGTCACTGAGCTGACTGCCCTTCACAATTCCATATTTATTTGTTCATCTTACATCTCTCATTATGACCTATCTGGAAGTTGGCTGAAAAGTAGGAAGGATTTATGGATGTGCTCAAATAGAACAGTGTGTGGGGTTGAAGTCTCTTGTGACAGCCACTAAAAAATAAAAACAGAAGTAGAAACACACACACCAATACTGATAGAGTTCCCAGCACAAAGGAGTTTTAATGATGCTTTTAGAGATCCATAAACACATCAGTACTTAGTGTCTGTATTCATTGTAGAGTGAGGCTGGCCCAGGCCCCACGTCCTCTTTGACAGACTGACAACTCAAGACAGATGATGTGCCTGGACAGTGAGTCTCTTGCCACCCCTCTTTCCCCATGGTGGTCTCGTGTCCCTGGGGCACTTCAGCTCTCCTGCCTCCTCAATCTCCTTCCTCCACACTCTTGACATCCCACCCTTCTCCCCTCGTCCTGGGGCCTGGCAGTCATATCATACCATGGGACAGACAGATCCCTCCACGTTTCAAAGTCAGTTTGATCAAAAGACAGTTTGATCTTTGTCAAAGGAGGGAGGTTAGATTTACTTCCTGGGACAATAAAGGAGAGTGAGGTTTATAGAGGCTCAGTGACTTGTCCAAGGTCATCCATTACTGAGTGACCACTGTGTGCACAGGAGGAGACTACATGAAGCAGGAAGATGTGCAGGATTCAGGGGTCACCCAGCCAGATATGGACATCAGCTGGGAGCAAAGCTCCAATAACCTTATTTCTTACCCCTTTTTACTAAAGTTCATAGAAAATCTTCTCTGAAACACCAATACATTGTGTCTTTGTTTCCCCTTTACCTTCTTGCCCCCATCTAGACATAATCTTACTCAATGGGGTCTCTATCAGAAAAGTCTGCTTTGTTCTTATCATTCATTCCCTCCTTCAGCAAATATTTCTCAAGCACCAGCTATCTACTAGACACTATCTCAGGTAGTCAGAAGAAACAGAAAATAACAGCTACAACCTTGCCTTCCTGAAACTTATAATTAAGTTTAGCTGGAGATTCATATATTTATTAAACTGTCATGAAAACAGTAACAGATGACGTCTGTGGAAGGGCTTGGAGGAAAAAGAATTTGGGGCTGAGAGTTTCTAACTTGGGGCTGTTCCACATTTGTGGGACACTGGGGGGATCAGATGGGGAAGAAAGTATGGTTTTGTTGTTGATCAAATGTTTCCAAGTTTCCTTTGATATTAGACAGCAAAGAATTAACTCCTTTGCATCCCTGCCACCATCATCACCCACCGGTACTCCTACAGGCACTTCTCAACTGGCTTTTCTCTTTGCTCCCTTCAGTCTGTTTTCTGCATTAAAGTCAATCAATCTGAGTGTCATGGTTCACGTCTGTCATCCTAGCAATTAGGGAGGCCAAGTCAGGAGGATCACTTGAGGCCAGGAGTTCAAGGCCAGCCTGAGCAACAAAGCAAGACCCCACGAGGCATGTTGCGCACACCTATAGTCCCAGCTACTCAGGAGGCTGAGGCAGGAGGGTCTTTGGGTTCCAGAGTTTAAGGTTTCTATGAGCAATAAAAACACAAAAAATATTCTGTTTCTTTAAAAAAAAAAAAAAGCCAGAAAATGTGAACTGGAGTATGCTGCAGCCCAGCTTAAAAGCTCCCAGGGCTTCCCAGGGCCCTTAAAATGCAGACCAGCAACCTCATGCCTCCTCCCATGGCCTTGGTTGCCTGATACCTTCCACCCACTTTACACTGGCCTCCCTCTACACCCCATTGCCATAGCCAAACTTGTTCCTCCTCATCTTCTGGGGCCCTCAGGGGCTTTACATACCCTGCTCCTTCTCTCTGAAATACCTTGTAGCTCTCTGTTCACTACTCCGTTTCTCACATGTCATCTCAAAAGTGTTTTCCTATAGGAAGGTTTTCTTGATTGCATGTTGTAATAGCTTCCTGATTATAGACAGCCAAGGACCCTTTTGCTTTCCCTCAATAGAGCTCATTCCTGATTGTAATTATATATATAGTGTTTTGGATTACTAGGATAATGATTATTGTACTTAACAAGAGCTGAATCTGTGTTTTCCATTGTGTCCCTGGCACCTGGTCCAGTATCTTCCACCTAGTGGGTACCCAAGGAAATGATGGATAAGTAAATGAGGAAGATTGTGATCATTACCACCAGAAGGAAAGCCCCGAAACCATAACAGCTCAGCTCCTTCAGTGTACAGATAAAAAAATGGAGAATCAGAGAGGGGAGGTGACTTACCCAAGGTCACACATCAAGTTAGTGGCAGAGCTGGCCTGGGTTCATGGTTACAGCTCCTACTACATGCTACATGGCCTCTCCAGAAACTTCTTCTATTTGCCTCAGAACTGTGCTGTTCTTTGAGATCTGCAGCTGTTGCTGACACTCATAATGTTTTGGTTAGATGGGGGAAACACCTGCATTAAGCATTTCAGGTTTTCAGGTAAATTCTTTAGTTCATTAAGGCTCACAAGCCAGAAGGATTCATTTGAAACTTTTTCTCTCTAATTGATTTTCAAATGAACTCTAAGGTCTCAAGTGAGCACCAGTTTCCAGGCACAAGAGAGTGGGCTACGATTGTGACCCCAATGAGCAAACTTCAGCTTTCCTTTTCAAATTAGTTCATTAAAGTCAGTAAATGGAGGCCTCCTTGTTAACATCCCTCTACCCCAAGAAAGGCTTGGTGATGAACTTTGAAGCATGAGTGGCCCCCTGAGCAATGCTATCTCTCAGACAACAAGACCATTTCCTAAAAGCTGACAGGAGAGTGAATGTTTGCCCTGCCTCTTGACCAGTATTTATGCACCTTCTCAAGTATGACCAGGACACAGCTTAGAAGCATCAGATGTTTCCTCTCTGTGAATGCAAAGCAGCAGCTTTGCTGCCTGGTATAACATCTCAGAACCGTGTAACTTGTGACACTTCCAAATGGTGGGCAGTGGAGTGATAGTAAAATATTCGTAATGGACGCCTTCATCCCAGGCTGCGGGCAGCACTGGCAAAGACAACCAGGAGCTTTCAACCAGGCAGAGGGTTCCAGAAAGAAGGAAGGAACCAGGGCAGAGGATAAAGACCACATATTTGTAGTCAGACAATTTGAGTTACCAAGAGCAAGTCCCTTTCCAGAGTCTTGGTTTTCTATCTACAAATGAACAGAACATAGACACCAACATTCAATGTTGATTCACTTTCAAAGTGTCTGGCAGGTGCTACACTGGGGACTGAAGCTAGTGTGGAGAACAAGAAGGACATAATCTTTGCCCATGTGGAGTTTCTATTTCAGGAAGGGATGCAGATAATTCAGTACACATTTACCCAATACTAGTTAAATCCAATTGATGATTATCATGGAAGGGATAAAATGACATACAGGTGGTGGTCAATGTTTAGTGGTATGTGCCAGATACCATGCCAGAGACTTTACATATACTAATAAAAATCATCACTTGATATGGGCCAGGAACTATTTCAAGTGGTGCAGGGACTACTATGACCTCCATTTAGTAGATGGGAACATTGAGGTTAAATTGCCCAAAGCCACACAGCCTCTAAGTGACCCATGCAGTCTGAGCACAGAGTCTGTATACTATATTACCTTTCATATTATTGTCTCATTTAATGTTTGCAACAACCTGGTAAATGTAATTATTATTCTCATTTGTTAGATTTAGGCACAGAAACTAAATAGGTAAGTGACTCGTCTGCATTTGGCCAGCCAGGAGGCCGTGGGGCAGGACAGAAACTCCTGTCATATGGTGTACTGACCCCACTGCCTGTCCCAGGGAATGGCTTCTCCTTGGCCAGCTTTCTCATGGTCTGTCTACCCTGGTCTTCATAGGTGTTCCTGAAAAGCGACCGTGTGGCCCGCATGGTGCAGAGTGGGGGCTGCTCTGCCAATGACTCTCGAGAGGTCTTCAAAAAGCACATTGAGAAGCGGGTGCGCAGCCTCCCCGAGATTGACGGCCTCAGCAAAGAGACGGTGCTGAGCTCCTGGATGGCCAAGTTTGATGCCATCTACCGTGGGGAAGAGGACCCCAGGAAGCAGCAGGCCAGGATGACAGCCAGCGCGGCCTCTGAGCTGATTCTGAGCAAGGAGCAACTCTACGAGATGTTCCAGAACATTCTTGGGATCAAGAAGTTCGAGCACCAGCTCCTATACAATGCCTGTCAGGTAAGGTATCTCTCACCTGGGCCCAGAGCTGCGGGTAAGCAGAGCCACGTTATAACTTCTGAAGACCACTTCTTAATTTACAAAAGTAAAAAAAAAAATCTAACATTATAAATGATATTTTATGACAACACTAGTCAAAAGTTGAATATGATCCAACCTAGATTATAGTCATGCTTTTCTTCTGAGTTTAAAAGAAATTAAAACATTTTTGTGAGCCTCTATAAGTCTCAGGGGCTGTAGGCACTGAGCTTATTGCATCTACTGGAAAGTTGGCCCTTGCAGTAAGGCCTGTTGTCCAGGCGTCAAACCTGCTAAGAATCAGGACTTTTTTTTTTTTTTTTTTTTAAAGAATGATACCATTAAAATAGCTGGTGTTCACCTGCTGAACGACTTGTACTTCCTCAGCTAAGGAGACAAGTGGACCTAACACCTGGGCATCAGGAGTAATCATTTAAAGTGGAAAGCTTAAGGATTGAGGTTAATTAAACCCACATGTGAGTAACATCATGAATTAATTTCCAAGTGGATCTGAGAAGGGGAGCTGAGGTTCTGCTTGGGTCCACCTCAGAATGGGCCTGTATTTCCTTTGGATGGAGGGCTAGAGAGCGATATCCTAGATCTCGATTTCCTACCCTGCATTACTTTTACATTCATTCATTCAACAAATATTTCTTAAGTGTCCTCTTTGCAGTCTTTGGAAAATTTGAGTGTTACTTGCCAGCATTTTTAAAATACACATTACCAGGCCCTAGGCCTGGAGAGTCTCATTCTGCAGGCTCATAGTAGGACTTATGTATCTGCATTATAAACAGGGGCCTTTCTTAGTGATTTTTCTGTCCTTTCTCTAATAAGATCTATGAGAGAGAATTATCTTTGCCTCGTTTGCTAATATCCCCAGTGTATGAAATAATTCTTGGCCAGTGAACAGTTGGTGGATGTTTATTGAATTAATAAAAGACTAATGGCAAATTATTTTAATTAGCGGGTAGGGTCTTATCAACTGTTATAGAATCTAGAATTTTCTGGATGTTTTAGGAAGTGGTCTAATTAGCATTTCACAATGTAATACATCAGCATATTATTCAAAGGTATTCCTAATATCCTGATATCTGCTTTCCTCTTAGCCAACTACAATTCAAAATATTATCAACCTGGATGTGAAAAGTTTTTATGATAAGTCCAGAACAAGGTGTCACTCCGTCACCCTAGCTAGAGCATGGTGGTGCAATCATAGCTCATTGTAACTTCCAACTCCTAGGCTCAAGTCATCTTCCCACCTCAGCCTCCAAACAGAATCTTTTTTTTTTTTTTAATTATTATTAAGTCACATATACATAGATTTTTATTATTACTATTAAGTCATATGTACATAGATTAAGTCATATATACATAGATCATTTATGCCTTTATGGGATTCAATGTGTTGATTATTTGCACAAATTGGAGTGCTTACATACTACTAATTAACATAGCTTTCACCTCATTTGCTTAATCACAGTGTTAAGACATTTGTGTTCAAAACTTGATAGATTTGACTTGTACCCTTGCAATATGCTTCATAGATGTGGTCCCACCATTAACCCTCCCTCTATTGAACCACCCGCTTCCCTTTCTCTCCCCTTCCCCTTCTCTCCTTCATCCTGGGCTATAGTTATGATTTGTCTCTCATATGAAAGTATGAGTGATTATAAAACAGAATCTTGCTATGTTACCTAGGCTGGTCTCAAACTCCTGGCTTCAAGTGATCATCCCACATTGGCCTCCTCAGTTATGTATATTACAAGCATGAGCCATTGCACCTGGCTTCATGTAGAAGTTTTAGAAGGCAGATAGGCAGGTGGCAACACCACCCCTACTTACCATCCTCATCAACTTCTTTCTCACAAGAAGTTGTCATAACTTCAAAAAGATTGAAAAATCACCTACCTGAAATTATAATAAGATTCAAGAGAGTCAAGTGTTCCTAAACCTGCTAGGTATAAAATTATTCTAGGTGCTAATTTTTCTTCTTATTGAAATAGCTTATGCATATTTTCTGTTCTTGTTCAAACATCAGCATCATTGGAATGAACACATTGCTATGCCATTTCTTGTACTATTTCAATGTTTTTCAATTTATTGAATTGAATTAAGTGGTGGGACCATATTGTACTTTTTTCTTCTAAAAAGTTAATTCATTCAACTCATTTTACCTTTAATGTCTTCTCTGTGAGTTAGGAAAGAATTATCATAATATTAAAAATGATGTCTCCTTAGAATAACGATCATCCTCTTTAGCCAAAATAGAAGTATAAGAAAAGTGAAGGAAAGTACTTCGTGGGACAGGGCTGCTTAATATTATTATGCTGTACATTCATACCTAAGTCTGATTATTGTTTCAGGGTTTCATATCAGTAGAAATTAGGGAAAAGAAGATATGCAGTAATTCACACACATAAAAATACTATGAATGAATTCTGAATATACAATTTTTTGACTTACATTTCTTTAGTAATCTAAGTTATATGAGTGTATTACCAAACAAAAGTATTTTAAAAGAAAGATAACATTCGTAATGATAATATATCACAAATGATGTAGAAATAGATATTCCTATAACTTACTATTAGAATAAATTATTAATAGAATCTTTCTGTACTATGTTAATTTGCAGCAAAACAACTTTATAACGGGCAACATTTTGACCCAGCACCTCCCCCTTTACTGCTGTTACTAGTAAACAGTCAGAGACGTAAGAGTGTTAAGTTCAAAGATGTTTATTGCAGCCTTTTATATGACAATGAAAAAAAAAGGAAGCACGTTTAATTTCCAACAGTAGGGAATTGATTAATGACATTTTAATTTAGTCATATGAGAGAATATTTTTTATCCAATAAAAAAATAATAAAAGATTCATTAAAGGAAAAAGCTTACCACAGCCATTTCCACAGGGAAAATGTTCATTAGATATTGCTAAGTGGAAAATCCATCTACGAAACAGAATGGGCAACCACAGCGCCCCCCCCCCTTTTTTTTTGTACGAAAGGTCTTTATTGGTGGGGGATGCTGCAGAGCAGCATTAAGGAGGAGGGGAGAGAGAGATACGAGACACAAGGGGGGAGAAAGGGGGAGAGAAAGAAGAGAGCAACCACAGCCCCTTTTCATGGAGAATTAAAAGGATAGAAAAAGTACTGGATAGGTGAAAACCAAAATGTTAACTGTGTTTATTTTTTGTGGGTTTTTTTTTCTTTTTTTTTTTTTAAAGAAGGTTTTGCTTTGTTTCCCATGCGAGAGTGGCTAACATGCAGGGGCAGCATCATAACTCACAGCAACCTCAAACTCCTGGGCTCAGCTGGTCCTCCTGCCTCAGCCTCCTAAGTAGGTGGCACTACAAGCACGTGCCACCACACCTGAGTAATTTTTAAATTCTTTTGGTAGAGACAAGAGTCACTCTGTGTTGCCCAGGCTGGTCTTAAACTCTTGCCCTTAAGCAATCCTCCCACCTTGCCCTCCCAAAGCAGTAGGATCATGGTTGTGAGCCACTGTACACAGTTTAACTATACTTATCTTTAAGCGGTAGCATTAGGGTTGATTTCCTTTTTTTTTTTTTTTTTTAATTAAATCATAGCTGTGTACATTAATGCAATCATGGAGTACAATGTGCTGGTTTCATATATAATCTGAAATATTTTCATCAAACTGGCTAACATAGCCTTCACAGCATTTTCTTAGTTTTTGTGTTAAGACATTTGTATTCTGCATTTAGTAAGTTTCACTTGTACCCTTCTAAGATGCACCCTAGGTGTGGTCCCACCAATTACCCTCCCTCCACCCATCTCCCCCCTCCCCTCCCCTCCCCTCCCCTCCCTTGTCTCTTTCCCCATATTCTTGTACTATAATTGGATTATAGCCTTCATATGAAGACTACAGATTAGTTTCATAGTAGGGCTGAGTACATTGGATACTTTTTCTTCCATTCTTGAGATACTTTGCTAAGAAGAATATGTTCCAGCTCTATCCATGTAAACATGGAAAGAGGTAAAGTCTCCATCTTTCTTTAAGGCTGCATAATATTCCATGGTGTACATATACCACAATTTACTAATCCATTCGTGGATTGATGGGCATTTGGGCTTCTTCCATGACTTAGCAATTATGAATTGGACTGCAATAAACATTCTTATCTTTGTTATAATGTGATTTTTGGTCTTCTGGATATATACCTAGTATAGGAATTATAGGATCAAATTCCTAGGTCTATTTTTAGATCTTTAAGTATTCTCCATACATCATATGGAGTGCATTCCCACCAGCAGTGTAGAAGTGTTCCCTTTTCTCCACATCCACGCCACCATCTCTGGTTTTGGGATTTTGTGATGTGGTCTAATCTTACTGGGGTTAGATGATATCTCAAAGTAGTTTTGATTTGCATTTCTCTGATGGTTAAGAATGATGAGCATTTTTTCATGTGTTTGTAGTCCGTGCACCTGTCTTCTTCAGATAAGTTTCTCTTCAAGTCCCTTGCCCACCCTGAGATGGGATCACTTGTTCTTTTCTTGCTAATATGTTTGAGTTCTCTGTGCATTTTGGTTATTAAACCTTTGTCACAGACATAACCTGCAAATATCTTCTCCCATTCTGAGGGCTGTCTGCTTGCTTTACTTACTGTGTTCTTGGCTATGCAGAAGCTCTTTAGTTTGATCAGGTCCCAGTAGTGTATTTTGATGCTGCTTCCATTGCCCCGGGGAGTCCTCCTCATAAAATATTCACCCAGGCCGATTCCTTCAAGAGTTTTCCCTGCACTTTCTTCTAGTATTTTTATAGTTTCATGTCGTAAGTTTAAATCTTTAATCCAGAGAGAGTCTATCTTAGTTAATGGTGAAAGGTGTGGGTCTGATTTTCACTTTTGTTTTCTGCCTTACACATACAGTTTTGTAAATGGAAACAAATACCAAAAGTTTCAATAAAGAAACCATCAGAACTATAATTGAAGAAGAAAATCATCTTCTGAATTGTTCTCCAGACTTCAGCCATTCACATACCTCTTTTATAATTTTTGCCATTTCCAAGTACCACCTGGATGATTATTGCTTTAATATTTCTTATTAAATCAACTCCCAGCTCACTTTTTTAACCCATCCTTAAGTATTAATGTATATGAAATCACAGCTTTGATGTACTGGTTGCTTTTTTTTTCTTTTTTTTTTTTAATAATGTGCAATAAAATGAAACCTATTAAATGAAATCATTAAAAGGAACATTCTTATTTGGGTAGATAAGATCTAGATGACCTCTTAGATCATCTTACACCCACTGTGAGACATGTAAGGCACTGTCAGGGCAGCCACTGAGGCTGGTGGGACAGAGTTCTCTGATGCCATCCCAGAAAATAGCCCCAGACTGACCAGAGCCACTTTCATATGAAGTCTGCACTGCCAGGCAGCAAAGTAGAGATACAATTTACCTCTCTTTTCTTCCATTGCTGGCAAGCCGCATGTGGAAGGGGAGAGGCAAAAATAGTGCACCTCTCATGCCTTGCAATGAAGTGTCACAAATTACACATTCAGTCACCTGCTTATCAGCTGCAGTCAGCTCTGCAAAACTCTTACCAACTCAAAGGAAATGAAGTCATATTGCTTTCATGCTCACCCTGCTTAAATTGTTTCTCGTTTTATGTTTTCTAGACTTTCTTTTCCTTATGAGACAAGTCAATTCCTAAGTGCTTTCAAACGCCAGAGATGTGCATAATATTTTCCTCTTATGTATATTGCATCCTAGGGGAAGCTGTGTTCTGATTTCAGGTGCTGCTTTCTAGAAGTTCCTGTGCTCACTATGGGATTCTGCCAGTAGCTGCCATTTTTATTTCAAATGAGAGATAACATTTATCCAAAAGTGATTAATCATATCAGTTGTTTGTTGTAATATGAACTGTGTCTATGAAAACACAAGAAGAAAGCAAGAAGGCTTAACAAATGTCTGTATTTTCATATGAAGTTTTTTTTTTTTTAGTCTGTTTTATTTGAAATTAAAGGGTCAGCCTCATAGAAGAGGTTGCTCATACTCAAAGTAGTAGTCAAAGTAAAATAATTGACAACTCTTATTATGAAATTAGAATTGTTTTTATTTTTCATAGACCCTTGGGACAAAGCAGTCAATTATGTAGTTATCTGAGCATTTGAGTTTAGCTCTAAAACTACCTCAAAAAATGCAAGGTAATCTCTTTGAGTGTAGGTTACAAAATGAGGCTAAGACAGACCTAGAATCCAATTCTTCATAAAATACAAAGCTGCTGCTGCTGCTGACTATGATGGTGGTGATGATGATGACGATGTGATACTTAAAACCACTGGTAAGATGCACAATCTCATCCCTTTCCTTTCGGTGGCCTCTAAAGTTGGTGTCAATTCGATGTCCCATTGTACCAGGTGTCTGTTGCTGCTTACCCCTCTGTTAATCTTTAATTGTCTCATTCTAAAACATGTGGACATTTTCCCTTGAAACATCCTCTGAGTTGCATTTTAGGCGTCCAGTCTATATCTTCATGTATTTTTAAATGCAAATAAACTCTTCATTGTGAAGCAACTCAGGTAATTTTGAAGGGCTGTGGATGAGAATAAACTCAGGGAGACACCGTTTCCTTGTGTTTTGATGGTGCTCCTTGAAAATGCCATTTCTGGGTGTGTAATTACCGATCACACTCTTAACTCCTGGAAACATCAGGAACATGACTCTGGCCTTTACCTTCACTATCTTACGTGCCTGACGGATAGCAGGGATGACATGCACACTCCAAGTACTGCATGTAGACATTAAGCATATTGCTTCCATTTTTTTCCTCTCCCAATTTCCAAAGATTTTTTTTTTTTCAGGTACATCTGGAAGACTTGATTTAAGATACATAAAATATGACTTCCTAATCTATAAGTACCTTTGCATTTTCAGTATTGAATTCTTCATCATTATTGACCTGCTAATTTTCTTAACACTTTATTTCCTTTCTTCCAATCCGTTATTGACATGGCCTTTGATGATGTGATTATCTTATTATAGTACTGTCTTCCTAGGCTTGATTAGTACTTGGCAGCTTTTCAGATAGTTGATTAGACTCTGAAGAGAAACCTCAAATTATCAGGCTTTCAGCTGTGACCCAGACTGCTGGGTTGTACCCAAACTGCATTACAGAGTTATTTATCTCCATCTCACTACATAGCTTTTTCCTGGTCCAGGAGTTTCCAATAGATGTTGTGGCTAAAAAATTAGCTTCTTAGGTCAGACTCTATTTCTAAATCACTTTTCTTGACCCAGCAATAACAGTACAGATTTTTGCATAGAATGATCTTTCAATAAATATCTATTGAAGAAATGTTGTATAATCTGGAATGGAGAGTAGCAGTATTTAATTTAATAAATTGAATACTAGCAGTCTAGTATTAAATACTTTTATTTAGAGACATACTTTCATTATTTGTTCATTCATTCATTCAACAGATTTAAGCACCTACTATGTACCAGGCATCTCATGTTATATGCTGAGGACAAAGTCTAACTTTCTTATTTTGTCCTGGAATGGCCCACTCTGTACCTCCTGACTTTTTTCCCTCTCACTCACTGCACTCCTCTCCATGACTTTATAGTTGTTATTCTGCTTAGAGCATTGTTTGTTCTTGTAGTACTGCTGTGTAATAGCTGTACTGCCAACTTAGCAGAAAAGAATATTATTTAAAAACTCTCCTAGATCAGAAGTCCAGGCATGACTTAGCCAAGTCCCCTGCTCAGGGTCTCCCAGGGCTGGTATTAAGATGCTGGCTGGGGTGGGTGGCACCTGTGGCTCAAAGGAGTAGGGCACCAGCCCAGTATGCCTGAGGTGGCAGGTTCAAACCCAGCCCCGGCCAGAAACTGCAAAAAAAAAAAAAAAAAATGCTGGCTGGCCATGTTCTCCTATGGAGGCTCAACAGGGAAGGATCTGCTTCTAAGCTCCATCACGTTGTCAGCACAACTTTTTTCTTACAACTATAGAATTTTTCAGATCTAGCAACAGTGACAGTTTCTCTGGTGCTTCAACTCTCTCATTTCTAGACCTACTTTTAAAAGGATTGCCTGATTAAGTCAGGCCACTGAGAGTAATCTCCCCTTTGAAGTAATCTAAAGGCAGCTAATTAAGAACTTTACATCTGCAATCTATTCATCCTTGTCATATACTATGGATTAGAATCAAGGTGTAGGTCCTGCCTATGCTCAAGCATGGGACCTTAAGAAGGGCATATCTCACCCGGCTCAGCTGTCGTTGTCATCACTTTGCTCTCTCCCATCCCACCACCATGTTTCCTGTGTCTTGTCTCTTCCAGGTATCAGTTTAAATGTAACCTTTGAAGGGAAGCTCTCCTTTACCATTCTACCTAAAATGGACTTCTTTGCTTTCTGTTCCCTTGAAACAATGCCTTTATTACCATGAAAGCACTTGACACAATCTGAAATTACCTTGTGTACTTACTTTGTTATTATCTCTTTCCTCCTCTAGATTTCTTTAAGAGCAAAAGTGATGTCTGTGGCATGCGCCACTATCTGGCCAACACCTAACACAATGTCTGGTATAAAGTAGATGCTCGATTAAATATGGACTCAATCAGTAAATGCAGACACTGAGACATTTATAGTATTCTGGGGCTTACATGCCCACTTTACACAAAGGCACATTTTTTTTTCTGTCAGTCTGCGACCTGAATCCATTTGCTACTACTCCTACTTTATAAGGTAGATATCTCCTTGAGAGTCACAGGAATCTTCCAGACATAAACTTTTCCTCTGGCCACACTCAACCTTGTCTCTCCCATCACATGCTTGACTAAAAAAGGGACAGAAATTAAATCTCATCTTTCCAAAGTCATATAATGCCCCTAACAGTCATTAGATATTTGATGGCCTGCTAATTTTAAAGAACTTTGCTTACCAGATATACTTTAGTTCCAGCATTCTTCAAATGTGAAAAGAGATTGAGATGCATATACCACATGAACATGTTCTACTCTGAATTAGAGACATTCAAGTTGTGGGGGGTACAAGTCCAGAGAGCAATATTTAATTTCCCAGAGTAATAATTTTTGAAGATCTTGTCGTGGTTTCTCTTACTTCTCTGTTAGTTGTTTCTAGAACACATGGCTAGATATCTCTGTGTGATTGCACCTGTTGTTACTGAGAGACTACCAGCAACGGAAAGTTGAAATTGAGAGACAGTGGGTGTGCTGGATCTAAGAAGCAGGGAATTGGGCATTTTCTAAGCAGCTTTCAAAACTGCTATAGACATTTCAGTAATCTCTCTTCTTTGTGGCCAAAATTGAATCATAAATATGATCATTTATTCAAAGTCTTTCTTAAACATTGAGCCATAAAATTGTAATCAAAGGTGTTAAAGTGGGGTACTTTTAGAAAAAACAAACAGAAATGATATTTTCTACCTCTTGCCAAATGATAAAACCTGTTATAAGCCATCTAGCACAGTCTTGCAAACAGAGATATGTCACCAGCCTTCTGACACATTTCACCAGCCCAGACTCCCCATGGTCATGATTTTAATCAACCTTCTGCCTCCAATGTGTAGTCATCTTGCTTCCTCAATGATTCAGAACTAAACTTAGCAGAAGCTTGGGTAATGGAGTGCAGTGTACTGAATAAATGTTGTTGTTAACCTTTTTTGTTTCAATCCTGTTTTGATATATGAATAAAATATATTAATTTGTTTTCCTTCCTAGCTAGTGAATGATTCTACATCAGTCTTTTAGGGTGAAGTATTCATCAATGGAGCTCTCCTGATCTATGTTCTGACCTCCAGTTTGAACAGCAGAAATACCAACCAAATATTAAGCACTTACTATGTGCCAGGCACAGCCTAGTACTACACACACACACACACATATAAAACGATGTTTAATCCTCATAACAAACCTAAAAGTAGACTTTTTACCCACTTTTTTTTTTTAACAGAGTGATGATTTTATTATTTTATTTTATCTTTTTTTTTTTTTTGAGACAGAACCTCAAGCTGTCACCCTGGATAGAGTGCCGTAGCATCACAGCTCACAGCAACCTCCAATTCCTGGGCTCAAGCGAGCCTCTTGCCTCCACCTCCCAAGTAGCTGGGACTACAGGCACCCACCACAATGCCCGGCCATTTTTTTTTTTTGGTTGTAGCCATCATTGTTGTTTGGCGGGCCCGGGCTGGATTCGACCCCGCCAGCTCAGGTGTACGTGGCTGGCACCTTAGCCCGTTGAGCCACAGGCATCGAGCCTTTTACCCACATTTTAATAAAGAAGCTAAAAGGGGGAGAGAGGAAGGCTAAATAATTTTTCCAAAGTCAAAATCAAAAGCCAGTCAGCAGTAGAGCTAGGATTTGAACTTAAGATTGCATGACCTCGCAGCAAGCTCTTAAAAAGTAAATCTTTTTCATAGAGAAGATTTTGGAGATTAAGTATAAATGCTATTGATATGTCTACAGAAGGGGCCAAGAAAATATGCAAAAATATGCACATATTTTAAGAAAGGAAAAAACTATCTTAAAATTGTAATACTCAAATTACGTTTGACTTATGTAATTACAAGAGGTGTTCAAATGATTTGTATTCACTTTTTGTTATCAGTATGTATTCAGTATTATAATTTTAATACAGTTTTTTTCCTTTCTTAAAATATATATACATTTTTTTGGCACCCTCTGTATATCCTAACAAGGTAAGTATGTGTGTCTTTTACTAAATCTTTTATGAATCTTTTCTATATTGCCTGCTTGCTCCTTTTTCCCCCTAAAATTTGTTGGAGGAAAAGACAGTTCAGCTGAAGACTCAATTCTGCATATTGGCTAATTATAATTATGATTTTAATGAGTGTGTCTAATCAATGGAGACTGCTTAAGTTGATGTGTGCTTCACTCATTTAAGTTCCACTGTGTCAATACAAGCATTTCCTGGTTTAATTTTTCAAAATATTTAGCAAAGTCACACAGGGTTCACAGCATAGTTGAACAATAGGAAATGCTTGTTCTTATCATATCATAGCTTGGGATGACCTGGGCAATCTGAGCACCTTCCCAGCTGAACCTAGTGCCCCCAGAATTAAACCAAAATTGCTCTTGGGAGGAAAAGCACCCACAAAAGCATGCATAAAAATTCAAATTATAAATATTTTAAGAATTAAACCAGGAGTCGGTAAATATTTTAGACTTTGGGAGTCTTACAGTCTTTGTACCAACTGCTTAAATCTGTCATTCTAGCAAAAATATTCATAGATAATAAATAAAGTTATGGGCATAGCTGTGTTCTAGTAAAACTTTATTTACAAAAACAGTCAGCTGGCCAGGTGTGGTGGCTCACACCTATGATCCTATCACTCTGGGAGGCTGTGGTGGGTGAATTGCCTGAGCTCAGAAGTTTGAGACCAGCCTTAACAAGAGTGAGACAGAGTCTCTATAAAAATAGAAAAACTGACCAGGCATAACAGTGTACACCTGTACTCCAGGCCACATGGGAGGCTGAGGCAAGAGGATTGCTCAAGCCCAAGAGATTGAGGTTGCTGTGAGCTAGGATGATGCCACAGCACTCTACCCAGAACAATAGAGTGAGACTCTCTGTCTCAAAAACAAAAAAAACAAATAAAAACCCATCAAGTAGCACATTCAACCCAAGGGCTGCAGTTTGTCAACCCCTGAATTATCACATCATAACAGCAAGGATTATTTACTTCCCAAAAAATTGCCCTATGAATATATGATTTTAACTTTTCAGCTCAAAATTTTAATATAAAATGTAGCCCATCTATTCTATAAACAATGGGAAGTTATGGTGGTTTATAACATTGGAATTGAATGTTATTAACAGAGTCATTATACATGTATAACACAGAAGCCAAGAATGTGATGTCAGAGTCTTTATATCCTAGACTCACAGGTTATACTTCTTACTACCAAAAATCCTGGAGAAGTTGCTTCTGTAAGCCTCAGCATCTGTAAAAGGGGAACATTAACAGAATGTGCTTTACTACATTTGTTGTGAGTCTGTGAAAGGTAATGCTTGGTATATATGTCTTTTTAAAAATACCAGCTATCATTATTTATTATTGTTGCCTCTTGAGCCAAGACTTCATATATGATTCATATATGATTACAGGTTTACCATGGGTTGATATTTTTAGAATTTTACAGATAAGAATAGTTTAACTTTAGAATAGTTATAATTTAGCACTAGTATTATGCAGAAAGTAAACATAGAATATCAGTGGTTAAAATATAGAAATCTACTTAGATTTGGGTTTGCATTCTGGTTCTGCTACTTACCGTGTGATGTTAAGTCAGTCTGTTGACCTCTCTGAGTCTCACTTTCTGCACATATAAAATAAGAATATTAATAATACACCTCTAATAAGGTGGCTAGTCCTAGTTAATACTATGTATTAGCTACCATTAATTAACTAAATTCTCATGTCTTGAGAATATTCCATTTTGCCTGATTTTCTGCAATCAGCTTTTGAAATAGAATAATCACACTATGTTTGGGAACAACTGAAAGAAGGACCTTGAAGAAGTGCACAATGCAATTTGAAGGAACAAACTAATGTGCAAGCAACATTTATCCACAATGCAAAGTCAATATGTGAAACAGTAGGCAATTGTAATCTATGGTGGCAACTTGAATCTGGGCTCAGCTATTTATTATCTATGTAAACTTTAGCAAGTTAATTAAATTCTCTATAAAGCAGAGATATTAATGACTACCAGATAGAAATAAGGTTTATAAAGAGCCTGCTATATGATATAAACTCTGTAAATGATAGCCTGGATCGGTCAGGGTAGTTGGTGGCAATGGGGGTGGGGTAAATAGCACAGTGGTGCGTACATATAACAAGCTTTAGCTGCTGGAAGACTTTGGAGATCAGAGATAACAATGGGGTTTGATTGGTCAGTGGCCACTCCACTGAAAAGATACTGGTTGACCTAAGTTTGAATGAGGAGACTGCTGAGGCTTAATGAAGAGAGATTATGAGAGATGTCTGCTATCCTCTTTTACCCAATGATGGACTAGCATAGAGAAGAAATCGTATCATAAATACAATGTGATTGATTGAATAAACTATTCTCAATTCTTCACTCCCCTACATTAAAAGTAAACAGCCTACCATGGCTTATGGGACTTTAAGTGAACTTTTCCACCTCTTGACTTTGGGCCTAGCCATCATGCTTGCTTTGTCAATGGGCTCCCTTCACATTAAAAGAGCAGAGGGCTTGACATGTGCTTAGTTATGTGGTTTTGCTGCTATCACATTTTGGTGAGCTTTCAGGAGAAGAACATGCCTCAGATAACCGTCCCCCTGCTAGCCTAGGCCTTAAATATGATACATATGGGACAAACTGAACCCACAGCCTGGAGTCAAGTCCAGCCAACTCCACAGTCTAAAGTAACCCACAGTCTAAAACCTACAACTCTGCCAAGTCTAGACCAGCCAACACCAGTCAGCTCACAGACCCATGAACATAACAATAAACATATGTTAATATAAGTCGCTGAGTTCAAGGGTGGTTTGTTATCCAGCATTATTGTGGATGAGCTAACGCACATTTAAAATAAGTATGCATTATGAGTTGCAGCCACTAGTAAAACACAGATATAATTATAATGGTGTTTGTTAACTACCAACCTCTTTATTATGACATCTGTCCTAATTCAGAATCTCTTCCTTTGCCTCCCCCATTCTCTACTCAACGTGAATTTTCCACTTTTCTGAACTATACTGGTATAACTGTTTCCTGGCATCAATACCAATATTTTACTTTAAAAGACAACTTCTGTAAAATTGAAAGAAAGGAAGAGAAAGGTTGGTTGATGTAAAAATTTGAAAACTTAAGGTAGACGGTTTTCCTCATTACTTAAGAGTGAGAGTGGAATTTGAATAAATTCGTAAACTGGAAAAGAGATCAGAAGTCTGAAATCTGTATTTATGGTGAGGCTGAGGAAACTGAACAGGGATCATTTAAAAGCTCAGAGCCCTTGCCTTTATCAAGGGTGCACTTATTTTACAGTTGTGATACCTGTATTGGTTAGCTATTACTGCATAACAAACTATCCTCAAACTCAATTGCGTACAACAAGAAACGTTCAATATTATTCACAAGCCTACAAAAACTGAGTGGTTCTTCTGATCTTAGCTATATTCACTTATATATTAAATATAGTATTTGTTGCCCCTGGAGTGTTTGGTAGGAAGTTTTTTCTATTTGAGTGTCAGATGACTATAGATTGATCTAGGATAATATCTGCTGGGATGATTCCATACCCTGTACTTCTTCAGATGGCCATTGGACAGGGTTCTAAGAGAGTACAAGAATGCAAGGCCTCTGGAAGTTTTGGTTCAGAACTGTCACACTGTCACTTCTATCCCTTTCTATTGGCAAAGGAAGTGACAAGGCTAGCTGACATTCAGGGAAAGGAGAAACAGACTCCATCTCCTGATAGGAAGAGTTATGAATTCACATTGCAAATGGTGTGACTACAATCAGAATGAAGGATTAAGCCACTTTTCAATTGATAGCAGTTTCTCAGGCCCAATTATTATTGACATGCCCTAGTATATAATTGTTTAGAGCAATATGTGCTCAGTTTATTTTATTGATTTCTTTTAGTAAATAGGCAATGGTTTATTGGAAAACTGTTTTTATTGCTAGAATTTAAAAAAAAAATACTAAATGTAACATGGAATTAGGCCCTGAAGGTCAGTGACCTCTCCCAAGGAAAAGGGAATCAGCGATTTTTAACATGGAAGTATTTTCATTCTCAGGAAACTATTAGCAAATGTAGAAAGATAAAGTGCAATATTGCTTTTAATTGGCAGTTTGGAGAGTCATCAGCTTGTTTTGATTCTTTCAAATGCATTGCAGAGAGAAGAACATGTTTTCTTTCTGATCCCTTTGTCACTGAGAAGCACTGACTACTTCCCATGTCACTCTGAGATGGGCAGGCATTGCTTTTCTATCTTAAACTACTGTCTTGATTACAATAAAATCAGCAAAACCTCATAGACAAGTGAGATGAGAGCAAAATTAGGTGTGTGAGACTAAAGGCACCATTAATGACGAACAACATGAATTGAGTGTCTGTCGTACTCCAGACACTGTTTAGGAACTGAGGATATAGCAGCGATTATGATAGGCAAGATTCCTACTCTCATGAAGCTGACGTTTAATGGGTGAGACAAGGGGAACAAAGATAAACAAATATACCATGTTGTATCAAGAGATAAGAGTGACAAAGAAAAACACAGCAGATTGAGAGGCCAAGAAAAACAGGCAGAAGAATGGGTCCTAGACAGATCACACAGGACATCTGAAGCCATAGTTAGGAGGTTGAATTTATTCCAAGTATGATGAGAAGCTCTTAGGGATTTGTGAGTGAGAGACTGATAAGTTCTATTCACATCAGTGGAAGGGAAGAGGAGAAGATCAGTATCTATGAACTCTTTGTATGACTGATTTATTTATTTGGTTTTAAAGTTTGATAAAATTGTAGTTTGAAGGTAGAAACATTTGCCCAGGTTCTTGTATTTCTGCAAGTTGTCCATGTATGCAATAAGATTTCTACTAGAAAGAAATAAAGAGTTCTTTTCTTATTCCAGCATTTGTTTTCCCTTTTTTTAAATCTTAGTATAACTTCTTGTGAAGAAAAAAAAAGATGGCAATTAATTTTTTCTTATGTAATGACTTTCAACACTTGCCTTAGGTTTATTCTTGACAGTCATTTCTTCTGTGAGATTAGATGGAAAGTTGTAGCATTAATGGATCAGGACTATTTATGCAGGAAAAAAAAATGCTTAATCCATGAATTTATCTCTGAGAAAAATTGCCTGCAAATGATCCCAAATAATTAGTTCGGTGTCTAAGATTTATTCTGTGGATATCTCACCTACTAAATACTCTTATTTTTTAAAGTTATTTTTAATTTCAAAATGTTAATGGGGTACAAATATTTTTGTTACATGAGTACCTTTTATAATACTTAAGTTGGGGCTTTTGGTGTGCTCATCACCCAAATAGCGTTCTTTGTACTCTCATAGGCATGTTTTTAATCCCTCACTCCTCTCCCTCTCTCCTTCCTGACAGCTAATGAACTTTACCTCTCTTTATGCCTATATATGCCCCTTGATTAGTTCCCAATTATTAGAGAGTACATGTGGTGTTTGTTTTTCCATTCCTGAGATATTTCATTTAGGCTAATTGTCTCCAGTTCCATCCAAGTTGTTGCAATAGATTATTTCATTCCTTTTTATGACTGAATAGTACTCTATAGTGTATATACCACATTTTCTTAATCCACTCATGAATTGATGGGTTGATTTTGCATCTTTATGATTGTGCTGCAATAAACAGTCAAATGCAAGTATCTTTTTGACAAAAATACTTCTTTTCCTTTGGGTAGATACCCAGTAGTGGGATTGCTAGGTTAGTTGGTAAGTCTATATTGGGCTCAAACTGTCCTCAGTACCATGCTGCTCTGGTTATTGTAGCCTTGTGGCATAATTTGATGCTTCCAGATATGTTCTTTTTGCTTAAGCTTGTTTTGGATTCAGGCTTTGGGTTTGGTTTGCTCTCCTTTTTCAGTACCTGGAGCTGTGATGTTAAGTTGTTAATTTGTGATCTTTCTGCCATTTTGTTGTAGGCATTTAAGACTATGAGGCCTGCTTTTT
Source organism: Perodicticus potto (assembly GCA_963574655.1). Taxonomy (NCBI): domain Eukaryota; kingdom Metazoa; phylum Chordata; class Mammalia; order Primates; family Lorisidae; genus Perodicticus; species Perodicticus potto. The sequence continues at coordinate 27,122 of CAUYRH010148949.1, forward strand.
CTGTATCCCATACTTTTTGATAGTTTATCAAAATCTTAGCAGTAACCATTTACTAATTGTTCTGTTTATCCCTTTCATGCATTTCTTAATACATTCATTACCAATGTATATACCCTTAACAGATCTATAGTAGTGTTGTAACGATTTTAAATCTTTATATACAACGTACTGAACTGTAATTTTCTACCACTGCTTTTTTGACTCATCATTCTGTTAGATTCGTTCAGACTGATATATGTAGCTCTGTTTGTTCATTGTCTAGATTATATCTCAATTTGGATATACTTTCATTTAATGCAATAAAGATTCTAACTTTCTGTTATTACAAAACATACGCTGTTATAAATGTCTCTATGCATGGCTCCTTGGGCATACCTATACAAATTTCTCCAAGGAACATACCTAGAAGAATAATTACCAGAACATAAGGTAATTGTATCTTAAAGTTATTAGCATTACACATAATGCTTTGTTTAGTTGAATATTTCCTTGAATAGAATTTAAATAACTATTGTAATGTTTACTACTAGCCACAGTTCAAAAGTAAAATTGGATTATAATGGAGTAACTCCTGCATTGCTGTGGAAAGGATAAAACTCATAAATTCTACTCATTAGTACATACCCAAGAGAAATTCACATACTTGTCCACCAAAAGATATGCTGAAGAATATTTTTAGCAGTTCCATTCCTAAAATCAGAAAAAAAACAAATATTCATCAACAGTAGAATGGATGAACTATGGCATATTCATACAATAGAATACAATGAAAAAAAAAAAAAGAACAAGTACTATCATGTTCAACCAAAGGACGCCTCTCACATGGAAAGAAAATATCCCAACACCAAAAGTATATATAATCAGATTTCATTTATATTGTTTAAAATCAGGAAAAACAAATCAAAAGAGAAGGGGGAAGGTGGTGTGTAGGTATGTAGGTATTGATTTAAAGATACACTGGGGAGCTTCTGAAATGATAGAAATGTTCTACATCTGTCATGTCCAAAATACCAGCAACCTCATTAAATAAAATTTGAAATTCATCTTTTCAATTGCACCAGCCACATTTCTAGTACTCAATAGCCACATGTGGCTTACAGCTGCTAAAATGGATAGCACAAACACAGAACATTTCTATCATCACAGAACGCTCTTTGGGGTGGCTTTGTTCTGTATCTTGAGTTGTTTGGTGATTACATGGGTGGATGCATATATAAAAATTCATCAAACTGCACCCTTAAAATTTGTGCTTTATTTTATATATGCCTCAAAAATAAAATATGCTTCAAAATAAACATATTATGACTCACAAAATGAAAGGGGAGAGCAGGAAAAGGAAGAGAAAAAAGAAAAGGAGATAAAACCCAAATCTTTCAGGGTCTTTTTCATTTAAATTTTGAATGTAATATATGACATAACCTCAGGGAAAAATGCAAAAGAGCTCTGTACAAAAGTAACAAATTAATAAGACTTTTGAAATGGAGATTATTTTCATTAACTTTAATTAGGCTCCTTCTAAGTTCACAGGTTTGGCAAATTATCAAACAAAAATAAAAACCTTAGGCTTATCTCTCAGACAAGTTTCTTCAAATTCTAAAGCATCCATGGATACTCTCCTGGCGTCATTACCTTTGTTTTATTTCCGCAGAACTAATTTCTGTTGCTAATCTGATTCCATCGTGAGGCATGGGCTCAGTCATTTTCTGTCCAACACCAGCATCTTTCTTTGTGTGGGGATGCACACCCTCAACCATGAGTGAAGACATGCAGAGTAATGAGTTAGATTAGCATGTCTGATTTCTGCTTTATGAACCTTAATTGGAGGTATAATTTAATCTTTGTCACAGAACCCAGATTAACCCATCGCCTATCTTACATTTGAAATAAATATGCATTTCATCATATATTTTTTTAGATTACCAAGGAGCATATGAGAGAAGCAGTTAAGTATTGTAGATCAAAATAGACAGGCTCACACTGGAGATAAACACATGCCCTCCATTGCAGGCAAGCAGAGCAGAATGAATCTTAAGAGGTGTGAGACCTTGGGCAACTTCTTACTCTCCCAGAGCCTCAGTCTCCTTACTTCCTGCCTCCTGTGATTCTGCCAGACAGTTGTTATCTCCCTTCTGTTTGTTTCCACCACAAGACATTGCAACCAATGGGAAAGTACAGTGTCCAGTTGTCCTGTGACTTAGTCCCATGCCTGCTGTCTCCCTCTGAGTCTATGAGCATCGGAAGGTGGTGCCTGTTCCTTGCCTTAGGCCATTCCCTGGCCTGCAGAAAATTTCAAAAGAGATTTATCAAATAAACAAATCAGTGAGCAAATGAAGTAATGCTATATTATCTATTGCCACGTAACACATTCACCCACATTCCCAAAACTTAGTGGGTTAAAACAAGACATATTCTTTATCTCACAGTTTCCAAGGATCGGGAATCTGGGCAGAGCTTAGCTGAGTCCTCTTGCTTCAGATTCTCTCACAGGCTGCAAGGAAGTTGCCAGCTTGAGTCACAACTTTCCCAAATGAAGCTGTATCCAAGCTCACTCCGTGGTTGTTGGAAGGGTGTGGTTTCTTGTAGCCTGTGGGACTGAGGCATTCATTTCCTTGCCATGTGGGACTTTCCAACATGGCAGCCTATACCAGCAAAAGAGAGCATCTGCTAGCAAGACAGAAGTCACAGTCTTTTCTAACTTAATCACAGGAGAGACAGGTCATGTCTTTTGTTGAAACCAGTTGTTAGAAGCTGTACTAAGTCCAGGCCCCGCTGAAGGGGAAGAGATTACACAAGGGTATGAATACTCACACAGAGTTCGTTAGTGGCCATGTCAGAAAGCTGCCTGCCAAAACTCCTACTTCCCAAGACTACGAGGAAGTTCAGACTGAGACAATGTCTGTGCCAGGTGTGATGTGCTGGCTGTGTGCTCTTCTAGATCATTCTTCCTCCATGAACACACTGCCCCTGCATTCTTTTTGTCTTTCGTGTTTCAGCTTAAATGCCACTGCCCACAAAGGGCCCTCAGTGAATTTTAGGGCCTGATCCTTGAGCAATTCTTTTATCCCAGCACCCTATTTATTTCTTTCTGAGGACAAATACATTTATAATGTATTACTTATAGTCTTCCACCTGAAAGTAAACTAGAGGGGGACAGTAATCAGCCTGTCTGATTGTTCCTCTGTTACCAGTGCCTCACACATGGTAGGCACCATCACACCAAGGATGTTGACTTTGAGTTTGGTTTTGGTCATCTCCTTTTCCTGTCTTCCTTTCCAGCTTCTTCAGACCTCTAAAGTAGCCACCAGGGCCATAACAACTGGAAGGCCAAACCAATTGCACCATGTGTTGGATTGCCCACCCTCTCACCAAGCCTCCTCCCCTATCCAACATGTATTTTAAAAGACTAAAAATATGGGAGTGAGCAGGTCTGGGTTCTGGCCACGTTTATACTGCCGATCACGTTATCTCGAACACATCATGTTTAAACCTCTGTCAAATACACTGGTCAAACTCCTGAAATACACTAGAAATCTAATCCAGACCTTGCCCATGGATATTGGACTGTCAGAAGTCAGAGCTATCTCATACCTATGCCAAATTCCCTTTCTCTTCCAAGCCTTTAAAACTAAAACATTTAATGGCCTAGGATATGGCTTTTGTGCAATTTTGCCAGAAGACATCAGGAAAGACTATATAACTTGGTGGTAAAGATAGCATATTCTGGAAAAGCAGAAAGAGACTTCTTTAGGCAAAAGACAGTTTTTTTCTCCTTTAGTGTCTGGTCTCCAGGTGGGCTGCAGCCTCCAGGGACCTCTTTGCAGGAGTGACCTGCAGAATACTCGTGGCAGAATGTTTTTTGTGCCCAACTTAGCTCTCAGTGTCCTAGGTAACCAGGCGTAGTAAGAAATGAGCATGGTCCCTATGGTGTATCTGGCACTCTGAATCCATTCCCTGATCATAGGAAGTGGGACGGGGGGGGAGTTTCAGAGGGTGAGGGGTGTGAGGGCCTGAGAGAAGCCCTCACAGTGCTGACTCAGTGGACTCAGTGTTGGACTAGATCACTGTAGACCTTTTCAGCTGGATAATCCGAGGTTTTAGGTAGCTGTCCTGTGTATCTCAGGGTGCTGACCGCTTCTTGACCTCTACTCAGTAGACACTGGTAGTACCCCACACACACACTGTGACTACCAAAATGCCCTAAGACATTGCCAGATGTTCCCAGGGGACATTAGAAGGCTGTAAATCACAGTTGGAAGCCACTGGACCAGGGGTAGAGATGTGATGTCACTTAGCACAGGCTAGAAATGCTAGAGAGATAACTCCACCATCTCAATGGCTAACAAATTAAAAAAGCAAAACTTTGTTTTTTGCTCATGCTACATGAGCACCGTGGGTGACAGGAGGATTCTGTGCTTCACGGTTGCTGACAGACTCACGCTGAGGGAGCAGCTAGCGTAGCCAGCATTCTCAGTTGCCATGCAGAGGGAATAGAAAGCTCTATTGTAATTGCTCTACCAGCAATTACATGCTTCATCTCAGAAGTTTTACATCATTTGCTCTAACATCCCACTGGCTAGAACTACTCTCCCCCAAACACAGAGAGACCAGGAAGTACAGCCTTACCACAAGCCCGGCCAAGAAGAGAACTAGAAATATAATATTTGACAAGCAGCACTAATGATAGTAACAGGTACAGAGAAGGTCTACCTTCCCTGTTGATGCAGAATGAGAAAGTGTTACAGATAGGAGATACAAGGGTACCCAGCACTTCCAGAAAACAACAATAATAACACTGAGGTGATAATGACTATAATTTGGATTATGCTTATTATGTGTCAGGTAACTTATATCACACAACAACCCAATAAGGTAAATGCTTTTATTCATTTTAAAGATTATGAAATTGAGATACAAAAGGCTTCAGTAACTTGCCTACAATCGCACAGCCAGTAAGCAGCTGACCTGAGATTTAATCCAACGTCTCTCTGACATTAAAGACTGAGCTCTTCAACCCCACTTTGTAAATGAATTTGGCTGGTGTGCAAGCCACTGTCTCTCATGATGGGGTTGAATGAACAAGCTTCTTTGTAACCATCCTGCTCCTTTGGTAGTGGTTTCTGTTAGAAGCATGATTGATATGTATTTGCAAATGCCTTCCACCCTTGTATTCCCTGACAATTTTTCTTAATGGAGTTCACCATTCCTGGAGCATTGGATGAGTGCCCTTAGTCACTCCCTTGTGGGGTGATCAGGCTCAGAGAAACAAAATCTGTTTCCAGAAATTCAGAAACACCACTGAACTCACTTCAATCACTAACAAACAGTTACCTGTTTGCACTAACAAAACAGGTACCTGCACTAAAATCAGGTAGTGAACTCAGCAACATGAATACTTGAGGGTGCTGTGACCACCCCCTAGAGACAACCCCACATACGGAGGCCAGAGGGTTAAATACAAAAGCATGCCATTAACATGATGCTAAGTGTTGGTACACGTGTGCATTATCTAATGCAGATTGTAGTAATTCTACAGTTTCAGAGATGAGAAAACTGAAGCTGTGATGAGTTAACTAGTTGAGGTCACACAGCAGGTTTTTGGAGGGATTCCAGATTTCACTCCAGATTGAAGGCATTTATCTACACCAGTGGACAGAGATTGCTTAAAGTTTTAAACACATAAACACATCACTTTCTAGTTTTGTCTGTGCCCCCAATTCAAGCTTACAATATTTATTTATTTTTTTGCAGTTTTTGGCCAGGGCGGGGTTTAAACCCGCCACCTCTGGCATATGGGGCCGGCGCCTTATTCCTTTGAGCCACAGGCACTGCCCTACAATATTTATTTTTAAAAGAAAATAGAATAAAATACAGAGAGATGAATTTCACTTTCTTCTTCCCTTGGTCAAAGAGGTTATCTGAGAAGAGTTAAATGTATCGTGTCTAAGAACAAGCATTCACATTTTCCTAAGCAACCTTTGGGATGAGATAACACAGCCACTTTCAAGTTATTATCGTGGAGAGAACATTTGCATTTGGGAATGAAGTAACAGTGAGTCCAAAGTGTCCTCAGGGCTCCAACTTTAGCTTTCAATGCCATATTGGAGAGGGTTGCTGAAGAACTTTGGTAATCATTATTTCTAAAGGAGAAAGTTAAAATTATGAAAAGAGAGTAAGAAAAGAGACAACTGAGATGAGTCTCAGCATCTTTCAAAAATTTTAAATAAATTTATTTAAGAAAAAAGTAAGTGTTCTATTTAAGAAAGACTTCCCCAATTAAGTTGTAACCAGATTGTTAAACGTAGTAAGTAGCATATAAATAACACTGACCTCCCTGTAGATGTCTGAGAGAGGCCAATCCTTGCCAGAAGAAAACAGCCTGTCAAATAGCTATGTGACCTTGGGTAGTTACTTCAGCTTAGTAAGTCTCAATTTCCCCACCTACAAAAGAGCAGTAATATTTGCTGTATTGTCCTTGTAAAGCTATTTATATAATCAAAGGACATAATGTACATTCGGCCATTTCTAATTTGATAAGAGCTATGCAAGCACAACTAAACCAAAATTAAGGTTGAGTCATTTCTGAAAAACCTATCTTTACTCTTGAACTTACAGAAAAAGAACAAGGCCATCAGCCAGAATGTTTTCGTGTTAGTTCTACCCTAGGTATAAACGAAAGTGGGCTAAGTATTTGGGAAGGAAGCTCTATCAGGAATTCCACTTTCTGTATTCCATTTCTATCAGATGAAACACAGACTCCTAGAATGGAAACATAAGCTTCTAAACGAATGTTAGTCCTGCCTCTCAAGTCAATGGTTAGAATAGGCCCCCATGGTTTCTCAGTCATTGTTGTGTTAGTATCATTGGTTGCAAAACCTCCCTCTAATAAGAAAAAGTATAAGAAGCTTCACATTTCTGCAGGTGCCTCTTTAACGGACCATTGCCCACTCCCACAGGCAGCTGTTGAGGATGACAATGTTTCTTCTGTTGAAGAGGCTACAGATTTTGAAGTCTGTGACTATTGCTATGGAGACAATTATGAAATCAGAGAAAAGCTGGGGATGGGGACTTCAAAATCAACAATGGTCCAACTCCAACTGTTCTTCTGTGTTAGTTTTGCCTGTTTTGAACTTCATATGAAAGAAATTGTAAAGTATCTACCCTCTTAGGTCTTCCTTTTTTGTTCAACTTCAGGTCTGAGATTTATTTATATTGTGACAGGTAGCAATAGTTCATTCTCATTCACTGCTATGCAGTATTCCAGGGTGTGAATATACTAACAGGTATTACACGTTCTATTATTGATGAATATTTGGGTTGTTTCCCGTTTGAAGCTACTATGAACAAAGGTACTCTGAACACTTCTCCTATCCATGCTATCTGATGAACGTTAGCACTCTTGTTTCTTTAGTGTAGATACACAGGAGTGGAATTCCAGAAATAGCTATCTGCATATCTAGAGAGAAGAGATTTGGACATCAATATCTAGGTACTCAGCTTTAGTAGATGAAGAGCTTTTCCATGGTAGTTTTACAAGTAAACATTACTATAATAATATAAAACAATGTGAGTGTTTTACATTTTTACCTACAAAGTAGACCCTACCTATGCTATCTTAAAGCAATGACTTTTTTTGCCTGAAAAAAAAACCTGTGTAAGTCCACACAACTCTCATATGCTTACCAAGGCCAGCAGACATGTATATCTGGCCCTGGTAGGCATTTGGGCTTTTCCAAGATAGTGGGAAGAACTTAACTTTCTTGTGGAGGATTTTAGTAATTTTACTGTGCCATTAAGAAACAATGAGAATTTTTGTTCGAGGGTTTGTTTGTTGGTCATAGAAAAAATATAAAGGAAGAAGAAGGGTTAATTAATTACTTGGGATAAGTATTGTTTTTGCTTTCTTTTGCTAGAATCGTATATTATTTATCATCAGCTATTGATCAATATACTTAATGGTCCACTCAAACATACTGCATACCCTCTGCGTAACTAGAAGTTGAGCAAACTTGGGTTCCTGTAATTAAAGAAAAGGCAAATTAGATTTCCCAGAATGTATTTCACATCATAAGATGATTCCATGTCTCTCCTAGAGAGGTGAGTCCATGGTTCCTGACAAGAGGAAGCAAATACTCAATCCCCCTCAAACCCCAGGCTAAGGGCCTGGTCTATTGAGAAACTCAGGGTTGTTTATTTTTATTTAGTCCATTTTTTATATGACCCTTTTGTGTTGTCTGAAACCAAAGGTTTGTTTCAAATTCAAATATAGGAAAGTCAGGAGTTTCAGTTTGGGGAAAGAGGTACAAATGTTATCATTTATTTCATGAGGAGGATGAATAAAATTCTTCCAAACAATTAAACACAAAAGCTCTTCCATGGACCCAAAGTGACCCTTTCTGTCACTGCCTCTGCCCCTGGACATCTGCCAGACCAGAATCGCCACTAACAGCTGCAGACAGTGACAGCCCAGCAGGCCCTTGTCGCACGGCCCTCCCCTGTATGTTCCTTCTTCTGTGCGTTGGACAGGCAGCATTCTTCACCACAGGGCTTCAGGCTCCCTTATCAGGGCCACCATGTTAAGAGCCTAGTGTCTGAATCCAGATCCTGGCAGGTTCTAACAGTGTGAACTTGGGAAAACTGCTTTTGCCTCTGCGCCTCAGTTCCTGTCTCTGAAATGGGATGGCCATAATGCTTGCTAGTTGGCCAGTGAATGTGAAGTAGGATCCTGTAGAATGCTGCTGCCACTGCTCCCATAGTTAGGAAGGTCTGTGTGAGGGTGACTCCTCTAAAGCATTGATTTAGAAACAGGGACGGGTATATTTTCTTTAGCAGTTATTATAGGCTTACCTGTGGGGCTTCCCACATGGTATGAACTAAATAAATAACCATAATAGCAAACATACCAGTGATTTCCAGATACCAGGCAGTGTCTAAGCATTTTGTACATCTTAACTCATTTAATCATCATACAACCCTATGAAGTGGGTCCTATTATCATCTTTGTTTTAATGGTTGAGGAAACTGAGACATAGAGCTAAGTAAACTGTTCAAGATGTCAGAGCTAATTAGTGTAAGAGTTGGGATTCACACTCAGAGACTCTCTGGCTTTGCTATACTATACTTTTCCCTTTGAATGTTTTTTGTGATAATTTATCTGGGCTGCAGATTATTGCTAAGAATGAAACTCACAGAGAAAACTTTCAAGCTATTCTGTCTAATATTGTAGCCACTAGTCACATGTCACTCTTTAACTTTAATTAAGATTTACTCAAAATAAAAATTCCTTGGTCAGGCTCGGCACTTATAGCTCAAACAGCTGGGCACCAGCCACATACACCAGAGCTGGCAGGTTCAAATCCACCCTGGGCCTGCCAAACAACAGTGACAACTACAACCAAAAAATAGCCAGGTGTTGCGGCAGGTACCTGTAGTCCCAGCTCCTTGGGAGGCTGAGGCAAAAGAACCGCTTAAGCCCAGGTTGCTGTGAGCTGTGACACCACAGCACTCTACCCAGGGTGACAGCTTGAGGCTCTGTCACAAAAAAAAAAAAAAAAAAAAAAAAAATTCATTCTGAGGCAAAATATTTACATAGTAATAAAGAGCAGGTGGTAAATGGCAGCACAGCAGGGGGAGTGTGCCTGGACCCCCAGCCCTGCTGTGCTGTCTCCACAGTTCCATTTGGCCCCTGTCCTGGGAGAGCTCCCGAGCATCCAGCTTGAACACACAAACATCAAGGTTAAGTGCATACAGGGAAGCAGTTGGCTCCCATCTTCCAGCACCAGCAAGCCACAGGCACAGCTCCACACACAGTGCAGTTCCCACATGAGGCCACCTGAACTGTGACACCCTCCACCTGATTCTTCTCCTTCATCTGTCTTATCCTGGACATGTGCCTCAATTCAGACTCTCCAAAGGCTCTGCATGACTTCTGCATCTGTCTGAGACAATAGCCAGCTCAGTGCCTCTCAGACAGTGCCGGCAGAGGCAGGAAAGGAAGCCAGCAAGGTTCCAGCGTAAACGGAGTTGCCAGGCCCAGAGAGCTGCCAGGCTCAGAGCAGCAGGCTGCTTGCATTTTCAGCAGCATATGCAAATTAAATTAGCAAGGGTTCCACTTCATCTCTGAGCAGCTCAGGCACACTACCTAATAATTCCCAAGCCAAACTGACCCAATTTGAAATGAAAATCAGGTTTATTTTTAGAGGGATATATTTCCCCTTGCCTGGGTCTCAGTGGATGTTTTCTCTGTTTGGCCTGATAGACACCCAAGTACATTATTCCCAGGCCTGCGGAGTCCTCCTGACAGCAGCTTGATAGATCAAAGGCATAATAGAGTCTAGCTCGTGTGTAATCAGATGGCAGAGATGAGTCTCACATCCTGTACCAAAAGAGGGCTGTCTACACTGTGTTCGTTTTCCTCCACCTGTCTGTCAATGTCAAGGTTAGCATCTGGGTCCCTTGAACTGGAGAAGCCTGGAGTTTAAGGTAATACTCTGGTTTAACAGAATCTACTGGCATTCTTTGGATACCTATAACCTTTTCTCTTAATAAAATTCTAGTCAATATGAATTGCCTCCTGCAGCCCAGTCCAAGAATGTTTTTCATCCCAGATGAAGGCTCTGTACTTTTCCTCTGTAGCACTTTCCTCAAAGATTCACAGAATTGTGTAATTAACATCTGTCCCTTTTTTCAAACCTGTGAGCTTTTCTGGCTGGTCCCAGCTATCTCTGGCTTGCCCCCATCACTATTCAAAGCCTAGTGCTATATTAAGTCCTCAAGAAATGAATAAAATTAGCAGCTAGATCAGTGGCTCTCAGCCGGGGACAATTTTGACACCACTACCTTCCTCCCCTGGACATTTGTCAGTCTTTGTTTCCACTAGGGGTAGGAAGTTTTGCCATAGGAATGTTGTAGAAGCTAAAGGCCAGGATGCTGCAAAACATCCCACAGGGCATGTGACGGCCCACCACAACAACAGCTAAGGCTGAGAAAGCCTGTGCTGGGTAAACTTGTTCCTGTGTGTCCATGCCTCTGCTGGGGTTTCTCAGCCATGGAAACTATCAGGTACCAACTTGTTGGTCAGGCTTGTACACACCATCACCTTGACCAGAAAAGAAGACATTTCTCTTAGATTTTCCTCCTCATAGTGAGGATAGGAACTGACTTACTCAAAGGCAAATGAGCCTGTGGCCGTACTGCAGCAACTTGCTTTTTCTGGAACTAGCCCTCATTTGCAGGATGTAGGATTTTAGGCAGGCCCTGAATCTCACCAAGTGACTTCTGAGATGTTCACCTAGATGCCTGTCCTTGTTTATGAAGCCACTTGAGACAGATCTTCACCCGTCACTGCTACCAGTCTCCTCCACAATCATGTTGGCTCCCTTCTAGAACCTTCTGCAGGGACTTTCAAAGCTATAGAAAACTTGAGGTGCCCTACAGCTCTTGCCCCCAGAGTCAGCCATGCTGCATTTCACAGACAAGAGGAAGCCTCCCTCCCCAGCTCTGTCTGGACTGTTGGTTCAGCATAGGCCACAGTGGGCGCTCTGAAGCCAGTGCCACCACTTACTAGTTTTATGACTTTGGATAAGACATTTAATTTCTCCATGCCTCAGTTTCCTCAACCGTAAATTAATGACAGTATCAGCCAATATATAGTGGTGCATGAGCATGCGTTCTGAGTTTTAGCACCTCACAGCTAATACTTCTTGAGGGCTATTACTGTGTTATTATTGTGTTGTGTGCATTATATTTTTGTGCCAGACTGCAATTCACAACCCATATCTGATGGTCAGTGACTATGTGAACGTGGCTGTGAGTGATTACTTAACCTCTCCTGCTTCAGTTTCTTCATTTGCAAAATGGGGAATAAAATAGTACCTACTTAACAAGTTTGGTATGAACATTAAATAAACTAAAATGTGTATAAAGCCCTTAGAAAGAGTGGCTGGCGCCAGGCGCAGTGGCTCACACCTGTAATCCTAGCACTCTGGGAGGCCAAGGCAAGTAGATTGCCTGAGCTCACAGGTTCGAGAGCAGCGTGAGCCAGAGTGAGCCCTCATCTCTAAAAATAGCCAGGCATTGTGGCAGGTGCCTGTAGTCCCAGCTACTTGAGGGGCTGAGGCAATAGGATCACTTGAGCCCAAGAGTTTGAGGTTGCTGTGAGCTATCACACTACGGCATTCTACTGAGGATGACAAAGTGAGACTCTGTGTCAAAAAAAAAAAAAAGGAAGAAAGAGTGGCTAGCCCATCGTAAGCACTAACTATAATTATTGTCCCATAACATTATTATTTAAATTATTATTAAGTAAAAATAAGTAATGTTTTGTTTGGCTTTTCTTTCTTGTTTTTTATTTCTTTACCTTGTTTGAAACTAGCCCACACGATATATACCACACTACAATGATGTGAGGCCAGTTTCAGTATTACTTTTCCTCCTTTTATGATCACCAAGACCAGTGTTCAGATCTGATGGGAAAGGGAATCAGGAGGATTTGTTTGGCTTTTCTGTTGAATCTGAGTTGGAAAGTTATTTCTGTCAAACTAGATACTGACAATGTTATAAACCAGCAGAACACTCTGGAAGTTAAATCTGTTTCTGGAAGCTTCATAACAGGCATATAAAAGAGTTTGCTAAGTCCCTTAGGATAGAGTAATGTGGTGGTCTACAGGAGGTCACCTAGCCAAAACCTGGAGCATGCTGAAATTCAATTTCCAAGTTCCCTTCTATAGATTAGGCATAAGGCCAAGTTCTCCTCTGAGATAAAGTAAATGCCTCTATAAAATCTGTCCCTGATTAAATTCTGGCTCTGATACCCCAGGGTAAGCATGATTGTTATGTGGGTACCATTATGGATCCCAGTGGCTTTGTCAACAACAAAAAAAAACTCTTGTGGGAGAACTGTCCCAGGATTCCAGCCACTCTGAAGAGCAGATGTGTTTTATGCCTTTTCCCCCTACACAGAGATCCAAATGTCTATTTTTACTTACCTTTTTTTAACAATCTAACACATATGATAGACAATATGGATGGAAGAGTGGCTGATGACATGTAGGCTGGGAAGTAAAGCAGAATCAGCCTTCATCTCTTACAAACCAACTTTTTTTTTTTTTAATTAAATCATAGCCGTGTACATTAATGCAATCATGGGGTACAATGTGCTGGTTTCATATACAATCTGAAATATTTTCATCAAACTGGTTAACATAGCCTCATGGCATTTTCTTAGTTATTGTGTTAAGACATTTATATTCTGCATTTAGTAAGTCAAACCAACTTTGCACATGGTAACTCTTCAACATATGTTTAGTATTGTTGGTGCCCTTATTCTTGCTGTTGTTACTTTTTGAGCAAGGATGCTTGGATTCAGCTGTTATACCAATCAGGATAGCTTATATTGTACTGTGATAGCAATCCAAAATCTCAGTAGCTTAAAGGAGAAGGATTCATTTCTTTTTTGCGGAATGTGACCACCACAGGATGACAATAAAGCTCTGTGACTCCACAATCCAGGCTGATGGTGCAGCCCTTATTTCAAATTATGCTCCCACTGTGCCACAGCAAAAGAAAGCTCGGGAGAGTCTTGCACCAGAAAACAAAAGTTCTAACCTAGAAGGGACAGAGTCCTTTTACTCTCAACTCATTGGCTAGAAGTGGTCGCATAACTTCACCCAATCCCAAAGTTACAGGAAGTCAAGTCATACCAGGTTTACAGAGGAGGGCAGGAAATGTTTTGCCAACAACCAGATGAAGAGTGACCATCACAGCCACTTAGCATAATAATAGGATCAACCTTTTCTTTGGGCAATGGCTACATTTTTCAGTGTAGCAATTTTCAGGAATGCATTATCCCTATTTGCAGATTACCCAATTGTTTACATGGAACAAAGCCTCTCTAAGGATGGGATTATGCTTGCCACTGAAGAGACAATGGGAAGCAAACATAGGCAAAAATCCCTGAGCTGCAGTTCATATGGCCATTGTGTGAGACCAGAGAGATGTTAAGATCACACCAGTGAGTTACAGTTACAAATTGAGATTAAAACTCTCAAGGAAAGAAACAGATCTCTGGGGGGCATCTGATACAGAGGTATCAGGGGCAGGGGCTAGTTTCTCTGAACTGGTGCTTGAGCTTGGCATGTAAAGGGTAGTAGAAGCTAGGCCCTGTGGCTTGTCCTGGTATTCGCAGCTACTCCAGAGGCTGAAGCAGGAGGATTACTTGAGCCTAGGAATCTGAGCCTGCTGTGAGCTATGATTGTACATTGCCCTGCAGCCTGGTAACAGAGCAAGACCTCACCTCAAAAACCAACCAAATACAGAAAAGGATATGTAGGAATTCACCAAGTGAAGTAGAGAAGAAGCAAGGGACCTTTTGGACACAGAGAACAGCCAGTAGAAAGGCTCTGGTCCAGGAGGAGATCTTAAATTGTGAAGGGTGGAAAGAAGCAGAGCAGGCCCCAGGAGGGGTCTGGACAGACCATGTTGCTGGAAAGGCAGAGGCCATGCCGGCGCCAGGTGAAGTTTGGTCAGCATCTGAGTCTGTGCTATGAACTAACACCTTTGAAGGACTCAGTGTAAGGAATTGGCACATGCATCCAGATGGCATTGTCATGATCTCTGAACTTACAGAAGAGCCCTTGGGTTTAGAAGGCCTCCTGATTCCTTTCCTTCACCAGAAATGTTCTGCAATGACAGATCCATACTTCTTTTTTTATTTTAAATTTTTATTTTTTAATTTTTTTAGTATTTTTATTATTATTAAATCATACCTGCATACATTAGTGCCATCAAGGGGTACAATGTGTTGGTTTCATATAAAATCTGAAATATTTTCATCAGATTGTTTAACATAGCCTTCAGGGCATTTTCTTTGTTATTGTATGAAGACATTTGTATTCTGCATTTAATAAATTTTGCCTGTACCCTTCTAAGATGCACCATAGGTGTGGCCCCACCAATCACCATTCCTCCACCCATCCTCCCCGCTCCCCTCCTCTCCCTTGCCCCTTTCCCCATATTGTTGTGCTATAGCTACTATGAAGCTAATTTATAGTTCATATGAAACCTATAAATTAGCTTCATAGTAGGGCTGAGTACATTGGATACTTTTTCTTCCATTCTTGAGATACTTTTATTTCTTACAATGGGATGTGAATCTATAGTTACCTCAAAATAAATTTTATTCAAAAAATCC
>CAUYRH010148952.1:0-13098 GCA_963574655.1 Perodicticus potto
TTATTGGCCCATTTATTATTCCTAATTGTCTGCATTTTATATGTCCTCCTTCTCCTATTGTAAAAAAAAAAAAAAAAAAAAGTATATTAGCTTCTGTACCTCACTGGGAGGTTGAGGTTAATTACTTTGTGATTTCACCCCTCCCCCATGTACATTAATAAAATTTGTATGCCTTTTCTTCTACTAATCTGCATTTTGTCAGTTAATTTTCAGAAAACCTTCAGAGAGACAAAAAAAAGAAGAGTTTTCTTTTTGCCCCTATAATTGTTGTTGCTGTGAGCAGGATACCAAAACTGCTCTGCTCTTCTGGAGGCTGCAATTAAGGAAATTTAGAACCTGAAAAGCTGGAAGAAAGGCTTATGCTGTCAGTATTTTCTGTTCCTGTTAGACTATCCCAGATGTTAAAATCATGATGTCAAAATATTTAGACATGGTTAATTAAATGTAGGCTTCTCCTGATATATAGCTAATCACCATAGACTACTTTAGGCCTCCTTGTTAAAGTGGCTCTCTTGGTACTTAAATTTTGCCAACTTTTGAAGCCTCAAACACATATTGATTTTTGACAATCTCTTTATGGGACATAACATCAGTTTCATAATGAGGTTAGATTAGTCCTAGAATAAGGATTTCTCTTTACCTGCTCAAAAAGGGTTTAAAAACAGACTCAAAAATACAACACTGATTTCAAATAACTTAACTATTATTTTAGAAGAAAACACCAACACTATTTAAAGGAAAATAATCTAGCACCTAGTAACATAAGATGTAAAATATTTGTTATCTATATAAAAGTAATCAAGCATTAAAATAAAAAAAGCTAACCCTTAACCAGAAGAAAATTAATAGAATCAGAGGTAGAAAGGATATTAGCTATAAAATCTGGCAGGCAAGCATGTTCAATACAAATATCTCCATGTGTTTAAGAAGACAAAGTAATAAGGAGAGAAATGAAAGATTTGCAAAAAGAGACCAATCTAAAACTTGAAATTGAAAAATAAATATCTTAAATATATGAGATGTATTTCAAATAAATTTATTTAAAATTATCTATGTAAAATTAAAATATTAAAAACAAATCACCTGTAGTATAATATAGTCATTAAATATAGGGATAGTTGGAGTCATAGAAGAGAGGAGTGACAGGAAAAATTATTTAAAGAAATAATGGTCACTACCTTCCAAATTTCATAAAAATTATGCAACCTGCAAAGATAAAATGGTCAATGAAATAGAAACTGAATGAACATAAAGAAAACATTCCAAAACACAAAATAATTAAATTGTTGAACATCAATAGCTAAGTAAATAAAATCAGCCATAAAAGGAAGGATACACACATTATGTACAGAAGAACAAAATTAGAAGAGATATTAGACATTTCATGGGAAAATATCTGTGCTAAAAGACAAAGGTAGACATCTATATTTGGGAAAATCATTTTTGAGAAAGGAAGATAAGAATTCTATGGACAGACTAAGGGAATGGAGAATAAAAGGTGGGAAAGGTAGGTTGGAGAAAGAGGAGAGATAGCCATCACAATTTTCACTTCCTCTCACACCCTTATTTCTGGTTGCAGAAGGGACAATGCTTCCTCCATCAGAGGAAAAGGAGGGGGAAAAGCGTGGTTTGACTCAGGCGTGGGATTCTATTAGACAATTTAAACAGATCACCTAGTAACTGAACTACCAAAGACTCTGTTACCTAGAGTTAAGGACACTGTATAAGCCTTTCAAAAGCAAAGTTCCCACATGCAGAACTCATTTAGGGTACAGTAGCTGAGACAAAGCATCATAAGTTTAGCCATCAGTTCCACCCAAACTAGCAAGCAGGAGCCAATCCCATGAGTTCATCAGTGTGCAGTAAATTTGACCATTGAACACCCTTCCTCAGGAGATATCTTCACATAATAAGCTCAATTAGTTTTCAGGGAAAGGAACCAAACAGCACCTCCAATTCATTGTGATTTCTCTGCCTTTTCAGACATTAAACAAGAGAGTGGGCCATATTTTTTCCCATATTCTTTGGAAGTTGTAGACAAACAAGTCAGATGCTATGATCAACAACCAAGAAAACAGTACCATCATATTTGACCAGTCTTTTGGTGCTCAAGATGTCTAGGTGGTCAGCTATGATGATACTAGTTCTACCAATTAGCATAGTTGCCCATGGCATCCTGCTTTGAAACAAATTTTGAGCTGAAAATTGCAACAAAGAAAGTGATTTCAATGTAGAAGTCCTGAAGTTGGCCTCCATGAAAAAGTGCAAATGAGAGTAGTGGCTATGTCAGAACTTCTTTGTTCCCTCAGCCTCTGGATGGCATGGGTGAGAAGTGTAAAGAGCTATGGCCCATAACATAGAGTTTTCCAAATATCTACATAAGCACTGGCAGAGTAGGTCACATCCATATTTAGGAAAACACAAATAACCTATAACATTAGCTCATTTTTGGCATTCCATGTTTTCTTAAAAATACAAAAGGAATATTTTAGTATAGATTAGAACAGTTATGATAAAATCCCAAACACCAATAGTGGTTCTAGACTAAAGAGGAGGAATTTTTCTTATTGAGACCAGAGGCCCTTATCTGTCACTGAACCTCATAGGGAGAACCTATTCTCTAAAACCACAGATTCCTTTTTTTATACATATGTAGGAAATGGTGGACATGCCATATGTACAGCCTTGAGGCTACTAAGGATAACAGTTTGGGATTCATTTTCCCATGTCTGGTTTGGATCTCCACTCTTCCTTCTACAGGGTAGTGATGGACTTTACAGAAGAAGAATCCAGTAATTTTCCATATTAATACCACAATGCCAGTTGTAACTTTCTTCAAGAGCTTGTAGACTCCCTTAAAATTCTGTCACTTTTTGTCATTGATAAATATGGGTCCTATTCTCATAAGAACATGGCCATCCTTGTCAGTTTGGCCCTACACCTATAATGAGGGCAATTGTTGAGGTGCTGTCAAAGTACAAGAAGGACTTATCAGAGACAAAGTCTTGGTTGTGGAGAATGCTCATGAATGAGAGTGCCCACAAAATGTGCTTCAGGACTTTTCTGACCTTGATAGATCATAAGAAACACAACGTGTTCACACAGATGAAAATCCCTTCACCTACTTAGGGTATGGCCAGAGGTTTACTAAGTCCAGTAACTTATAGAAACATTCAAAGACTACCTGTAGAGCATCAGTATTCCTGACTCTTTGTTCTTACTCTGCAATCTTGGGATAATGCCTATACCAACAGTAGGAATCAAACACAACTCCTTTTTCTAAGCAATTAATGGCATTGGTTTTGAAGCTTCTGGTTACAAACTGGCTTTTGCAACTTTAAAGAACTAATAAGTGGAGAACTAATAACTGAACCCTATGCTGTTGTATTTCTAAGTGCTGGCTCTGATACAGGGATACAATCCCTGAAACCAATTTCTGTTAGGATTAAGTGATGCCGTTTGTAAAGGATGACTGTAAAAAGTAGCACATTTTAAAGTTAGAAAAAGTAAAAAAAAAACTCAATAATTTCTATACAATTTTGTAAAGGATTAAATTACATTTCAGTAGCCTCTGATAGGAATATCATAAATTTATACAGCAATGCAAAATATGTTTCAGTGTAACCAGTGATAAATCTAAAAGTAAGGTTGTTGAGGGCAGAATAATTATCTGCCAAAATATTTGAGAGTATACTATGATTACTGTCCTAGGCACTAGAAAATTTTATATTTTTAAGGGGTTTTTGTAGTCACATAACACTGTGCTGTGACGATATCAAGATTGGATCCAGAGTAAGTATTTTTGTGTATTGTTAGGTGGGCATATGTTTCAATATAATATCATTTTTTTTTTGCAGTTTTTGGTCGGGGCTGGGCTTGAACTTGCCACCTCTGACATATGGGGCTCCAATATAATATTCTTGAATGGTAAATGGACCCTATTGAGTTATCATAAATATATGTGTTATGTAACGTTGTCTAATCTATAGTAATTAATATGATTTCATATTGAAAAAAAAATAAGCAGATCAATGGAATAGAAAAGAGAGATTAGAAACAATACTTACACATGGATATTTGAATTACAACAAAGAGATGTAGAACCATGAGAGAAGTGAATGTTGTCTCAATAAATGGTACACTGACCTTTAGATATCCATATTAAAAAAATATGAAACTTGTCCCCCCAAGACACCTTGAAAGATAAGCTAGTTGGATTGTAGATATATATGTGTATGTTGGTCATCCAAGTAAAAATGACCAGTCACCCAAATAAGCAGGTAAAGGTGATCATTAATGATGAAAAAAGTCAATCTAGAGATCTAGTAAGTACTAAAGATGAAATTTAGAGATAATTATGTTAAACTAGCTATTATAGATGGGCTGTATATACTCAAGAAGAAAGAATGCATAGGGAAATTTATGAGAAAAGAAATTGAAAATATAAAAAAGGTTTTATGTGAAATAAAAAAATAAATACATCAAATAAAAGATACACTGAAGGAGATTAACAATAGATTCATTACTGCAGAAGAAAAGATAAATGAAATTTAAGACATAATAGAAACTTTTTAAAATTAGGTACAAACAAAAATAAATAAAAATCTTTTACTGAATTGTATTACTATATACTTTTAGAAAATAAGTTAGAATATCTTCATTGTTATGGGATAAGGGAAGGGGCCTTACTGAGGTCAAGGAATTGTTGGGAGTAGACATAACAGAAACTAATTGTCAATGGAAAGAGAGGAAGTGTGGTCAGAGAATGGGATGCCTAAAATTAAGATTATAAAGGTGCTGTATAATGATAAATTCTGGTTCACACTATGGAAGGAAATGGCTAAGATAAGATAGTGGGTAGTATTATTTATGGGAGGAATGAAAGGACATGAAAGGTAAAGAGTTACATTTCTTAGGGTTTCATAGTAAGTTAATAATTGGCAGAACTAGGCCTTAAACCCAATTCTTTCTGACTTCTAGTTGTGCTCTTCTATTTTTTTATTTTAGATTAATATGAGGATACTTATGCTAGGCTACACTGTTTGTGTTTGTAAGGTAAAGTCTGAGTTGTAGTGTAGTCCTTCACTCAGGAGGTGTGGCATATACCCCAACATTGTACCTGTTATGTGGGAATGTACCAAACCTCCTTCCCCCATTTTGAATTTAACTGTGTTTTTCTCTCCTGTGGGACCTTAGTTGTTAATCTACTAATTTCAACATAGGATGCTTACTGTTTCATTCTTGAGTTACTTTAATAAGAATAATGTTCTCCAAATCCATCCAGGTAAATACAAAAAATGCAAAGTCTCCATCTTTTTATGGCTGAAGACTATTCCATGGTACAGATATACCACAATCCATTAATCCATTCATGATTTGATGGACATTTGGGTTGTTTTCTACATCTTTGAGATTGTGAATTGAGCCACTATAAATATTCTAGTGCAAATGTCCTTATGATAAAACTATACATTTTATTTATTTTTTCTTCTGGGTAGATGCCTAGTAATGGGATTGCAGGATCAAATGTAAGGTTTACTCTTAACTCTTTGAGAGTCTTCATACTTCTTTACAAAAAAGGCTGCATTAGTTTGCAATCCCACCAACAGTGCATAAGTATTCTATCTCTGCCTCTGTATCTGTGACAGCACCTGCAGCTTTGGGATCTTGTGATGTGGTCTCTTCTCACTGGGTTAGGTAATATAGTTGTGCTCTCTTTGAAGAAAGAAAATCCTATTCCCTATAAAAACGTAAAAGATGTCACAGTTATTAAACCCAATAAATTCGTAGACCCAAAGTAAAAGTTTTAGATTTGGATTAAAGAAATATGTTAGGATCAAAACCTTCAGTGTTATTTTTCCTCCAGAAAACTCAGTTAAAAAACCAATGCTTTGTTATTAGTGGTGAGTCAGTCATACGGAAGCCAGGCATACACACTGTTATCTATGACTATCACAGTGGCACTCACCAAATTGTGAATTTAATTAGCTCATAAGAAGCACATTATATATTCACTTGTTGTGCATTTTTGGAAATTTGCATATACCTCCCAGCTTTACCATGCCAAATGATTTATGTGACTATTACAAGTAGCCTTACCTACTTGTAAGAAATGAAGAATGACATCCATGTTGCTTAACTAGAAATCTGGTAAAGTGATGCCTCCTGCTGTGTACTTACTGTGTAAGGTTGCACTGGCTATTCAGAGTCTTTTCTGGTATCATTCAAAGTATAGAACTATTTTTTTAAGATCTGCAAAAAATGGACTTAATGATATTTTAATGGGGATTGCATTTAATGGGGATCTGTAAATCACTTTGGGTATTATAGCAAATTTAACAATGTTTAACAAGTACCTTTGCATAAAATACATATTCCAAGTGAATACAAAAGCCTGACTCTGAATTTGAAAAGAAAGAAGAGGCGCATGCAATAAGGATATCCTAGAGAAGAACATACAGAAACAATCTTCTTTCAGTAGAATCACAGATAGCAACATTAACCATAATCGTGTATTATTTAATGCGACTTTTCTCAGTATTGTTTCTTGGCAGCAGTTCATTCATTTTTATAAGCACAAAAGTTCTTTAAAATTACTCATAATTTAAAGGTATATTTAAAAAACCTTTAAAACTGTTAAAGGTTTTTAAATAGTAAACTATAGTTTGAAGTAATTATAGATTTACACACAGTTTTAACAGAGAATATAATAAAGATCCTTTGTATTATTTATGGAGCACCTTTCAAAGGTAACATCTTATAAAACTGCATATAAGATTCAGGGTACTGACATTGAGACCATTCACTGATCTTGCTGAGATGTTTCCAGTTTACCTGTGCTTACTTGTGTATGTGTGTTTAATTTAATGAAATCTATCATCTGTACAAGTTCATGTATTCACCACCACCAAGATACAGAACAGTTCCATCATTACATGTATCCCTCATTTTGCCCTTTCATAAACCTATCCACCTCACTTTTGTTCTCTTTCCCATTCCTAACCCCTGGCAATCCCTAATCTGTTCTCCATCTCTGTAATTTTGTCTTTTGAAGAATGACATCCATGTTGCTTAACTAGAAATCTGGTAAAGTGATGCCTCCTGCTGTGTACTTACTGTGTAAGGTTGCACTGGCTATTCAGAGTCTTTTCTGGTATCATTCAAAGTATAGAACTACTTTTTTAAGATCTGCAAAAAATGGACTTAATGATATTTTAATGGGGATTGCATTTAATGGGGATCTGTAAATCACTTTGGGTATTATAGCAAATTTAACAATGTTGATTCTGTTGATTCATGTACATGTTGTATTTCTGCATCTATTTACATCTTCTGAAACTTTTTTCCTCAGTGTTTCTTATTTCTCCCTACAGAGATCTTTCACCTCCTTTGTTAGGTTTATTCCTAGGTGTTTTACTTTATTTTTGCTACTGTGAAAGGTGTTGTGCCTTTGATTAATTCTCAGCTTGACTATTGTTGGTGCATGTGTGCAAATCCCCACTTGGAAACCCTTGATTTCCTTCTCTTGCCTGATTTCTCTGGCTAGGACTCCCAGCACTATGTTGAGTGGAAGTAGTGCAAGTTGGCAAACTTGTCTGGTGCCAGTTCTAAGTGGGAATGCTTTCAATTATTCCCCATTCATTATGATGCTGGCTGTGGGTTTCTTATACGTGGCATTTATAATTTTGAGGAATGGGATGGCACAAAAACAGAGACATAGACTTATGGATCAAAGCAAAGAACACAGAGATGAAACCATACTCATATTCCCATCTTATTTTTGAGAAAGAAGATAAAAACATACACTGGAAAAAGGAAACACTGTTCAATAGATGGTTCTGGAAAAACTGGATAACCACATGTAAAAGACTGAAATAGTATCCACACTGCTCATCACTCATAAAAATTAACTCGCAATGGGTAAAGGACTTAAATCTAATGTAGAAAACAGTAAGAACTCTAGATGAAAATGCTGAAAAAAATTCATATAGATGGACCTAGGGAAAGAATGTGTGAAGAACACCCCAAAAGCAATCACAGCAATAACAAAAACAAATAAATGGGACCTAATTAAATGGAAAAGTTCACACCCAAAACACACCAAAAAGACTAGAAAATAGACTACCCACAGAGTATGAGAAAATATTTGCGTGCTATCTATCCAATAAAGAGCTGATAACCAGAATGTACAAAGAACTCAGGCAAATCAGTAAGGTAAAATCAAACAACCTCATTTAAAACTGGACTAAAGACATGAAAACAAACTTTTCAAAATAAGGCAGTCTAATGGCCAACAAACACATGGGACAATGCTCAATATTTCTAATCATCTGGGAAATGCAAATCAAAACTACAACGAGATATCACCTACCTCCAGTGAGAATGGCTTTTAGCAAAAAAGCCATTGGAAAAACTGGATATCCCTTGTGTGAATATGGAGAAAAAGAATACTTATGCACTATTGTTGGGACTTCAAGCTAGCAACTGTGGAAAGCAGCAAGCAGATACCTCAAAGAACCAAAAGTAGATCTACCATTTGCTCTTGCAATCCCACTTCTATATATTTATCCAAAGGAAAAAAAAAGATGTTTAATTTAAAAAAACCCTTTCACACAAATGTTTTAGCAACACAATTCACAATTGCAAAGATATGGGAACAACCTAAATGCTCGAGTGGATTAATAAACTCTGGTATCTGTATAACACAGAGAATTACTCAACCTAAAAAATGTTCTCTAATATCTTTTGTAACAAGCTAGATGGAACTGCAGACTATTCTAAATGAAGTAGTGCAAGAATGGAAAAACAAATACTATATACACTTAATACCTAATTGGAACTAGTCAATCAACACTTATGCGCACATAGGGATGTTTATCTTAATAGGAATCAATTCCTGATGTATAGGGGAGGGGTTGGAGGGTTACGTCATATCTAACGTGTAAAATGTACATATTCTGGGTGAAGGGCACACTTATAATTTTGATCTGAAACATGCAAAATCGAATTATGTAACCAAAACCTGTGTACCTCTATGATATTCTAAAATGAAAGAAAAATAATAATGATTATAAAAAAGAATATTCTCTACATAGAATCATCCAGCATGTAACCTTCATGGTTGGTTTTATTTCACTTAGCAAAATTTTCTGAAAATCATCTAAGTCTATGAAGATAATAAATAGTTTCTTTCTTTTCATTATTGAGTGGTGGTCTATAATCTGGATGTACTAGTTTTAACTATTTAAACCACTGAAGGGCACCTGGCATGTTCCCAGTCTGGATCTATGATAAAGTTGCTCTGAACATTGTGTTCAGATTTTCGTGTGAACATAAATTTTCAATTTTTTGGAATGAGTACCCAAATGTATAATTGCCAGGTTAGATATTAAATACATGTTTAATTTTACAAAGATTTACAAACTATTTTGGAGGGTAGTATGTTGTTTTACTGTAAACATAAAAATAACATTTTTAGCATTTAATATGAGTCAAATGCATAATTCCTTACTTCATACACATATTAATTCAACCAAGATGGTCACGTCACTGTTCAAGAACTGGAGCTAGAGTATGAAGAAGAAAGCTTCTCAGCCTGCATTCTAAGGCATGTGGAAAGCAAATAACAAATGCATGAACATAAATGGTAATTCTAGATGATTTGGAATCTGCCAGCAGCTGAGTCACTTTCAATAAGGCAGTCAAGGAAGGCTTCTCAGTGGTAAGGACATACAAGCTGAAAACTGCCTGAGAGGAAAGATGGAAAAAGCTCTCCACATATCTGAGGAAAGATGGTTCCAAGAGCAGAGAAAGGCAGGTGCCAAGTTTCCGGGACATGAAAGACATTGTCAAGTTTGTAGGAGAATGATAAGAGACTGGCTACTTATAGAGAAGGGGGAGCAGAGGATAGAGGAAGATATATCTCTCCTTACATGGTCCTTTCTGGTCTAAAGAAGGTGTTGGAATGTTATTCCATTTGGCATTTGAAACTATTAGGGGTTTTTGCACAAAGGAGAGATAGAATACAACTTACGAAGGTTTCTTTGGTGGCTTGCGGAGAATAAACCAAGCACAGTGTATCATGAAGGCTCATCAGGACAATGCAAGCCATTTTATGTCACATGAGGCCACTGAAGCTGGGGTCCGAACCTACCACCAGAATCAGGTTACTTAGACAGAAAAAGCCTAGTAGAAGGAAGTAGCCAAATCCCAGTGAAGTTCTCCATTCCTTGATAGCAGTTTGGGAAAGGAAGTCTTTCTAGATGTAATTTGGTTTAATGAGACCAACTATGGGCTTTAAAGGCAAACATATTTGACATCAAATACTTACTCTGTCATTCACTCTTAATCTCAGATAACTTATTTAACCTTTCTGAATCATGATTTCATTTATAAATAAAATAATAAAACTCACTGTCTTTTAAAAAATGAAATAAAGCAATATGAATAAATTTTTACCCATAGGGTCTTGTCCTAGGAGGACATTTGCCAGGGAGAAAAACCATTGCAGATGCAGGTATCTTCTCCTGCCATTTCTTAGCACAAAATCTCCTTCTCAATAGCTAAGATTATGAAACTGTATATTAGCCACAGATCTAAAACATGATGACTAAGAAATAAAAAGATTGACATTTATTTACAGGCCAGAAATTGATCTGAAAGTTGTATCAACAACCTTCTCACTAAGACAAATGAACATGCAAAAAGGTGTGAATTTTCTTAGTGATTTAATATTCTTTGTCTTTTTGGGCAAAAGTAGAAACCAACTACTAATGGCACATCTGTGATTACTATGATCGATGTTAATTTATTGTAAACTGAATTTGATTATTGTTGTTTATCTTAAAACAACATATGCAAAGGGGCTTCTTGTTTAAAAGAATCTCACTGGCCTTGGCAGAAATTCAAGAACAGATTTAAAGATAAACAAAACACTCCCCTGTCCTGATTCGCGTAACAAATGAGGAAAACCTAAAAAAGAAACTGCTTCAGTTCTTAGGTTGAAAACGGACATAATTCAAAATGTTTCCATTTCTTTCATGTGTTTTACATATCCCTACCGATAATAAAATACATTAACATTAAAGACATCACATAAGCTTTTAATTTTTTCTGAATTTTTCACATATTGATTTCTTTTTTTTCCTTTTTTGAGCCAGAGTCTCACTGTCAACCTCGGTAGAGTGCTGTGGAGTCACAGCTCACAGCAACCTCAAACTCTTGGACTTACATGAGTCTCTTGCCTCAGCCTCCCAAGTAGGTGGAATTACAAGCATCTGCCACAATGCCAGGCTATTTTTTTGTTGCAGCTGTCATTGTTGTTTAGCAGGCCCAGGCCGGTTTCAAACTCGCCAGCCTTGGTGCATGTGGCCGGGGCTGTAACCACTGTGCTATGGGCACTGAGCCCACATATTGATTTATAAGTATCACTGTCTGCCTTGAATGGCAAACAAATGATTACTTCTTTAAACAAAAACAAAAAAAGCTTTTGATCCCCCCTCATAGAGATAATGTTATGTTGGTTATGTCGGTATAACGGGCTTGCTTAAAGTTAGCAATGTGGTTGAAAATACACAATCCCATGCAAAACTTAATTGAGGTCATCATCAACACAAGCTTTTGCAAAGTCAATTAAGACATGGCCACTTTTACTTTTTGGGAGGATCAAGATCTATCTACAAAGGGAACGACTTTACTCAGGAAGTAGAGGAAGCTTATGATTTTCATTTCCAGTTTCTTTCTACCTAGACTGTTCTTCTCAGTTCAGACATTCTCTTTGATGTCAAATCCCAAAAATTAGAGAAAAGAGAGTGAATAACCCCATTGTCTCTCCAGTGCTTTGCATAACAGGAAGCCAGCAAATATGAAACAATAACTAAGGTCCTTCTAAAGTCACAGAAACTGTTAATAGGAATAGTAACAGGTTGAACTCAGGACTTAAAACATAAAATTGTTAAACTGTCACTTTAAACTGACTACTTAATAGTCTTTATGGTTTTCATATTTTGCATAGAATGTTTCTGCAGGAAGTATTTCCTAAATTTCATCACTTACTTATATAGTTGATATTTCTTCTTATTTTTCTTCTAAAACTTTTCTTCAGGCTCAGCTCCCATAGCTCAGTGAGTAAGGGTGTTGGTCACATACACTGAGGGTAGTGAATTCAAGCCCAACCTGGGCCTGCTAAACAACAATGACAGCTACAACCAAAAATAGCCAGATGCTGTGGCGGGCGCCTGTAGTCCCAGCTACTTGGGAGGGTAAGGCAAGAGAATTGCTTAAGCCCAAGAGTTTGAGGTTGGTGTGAGCTGTGACAACACGGTACTCTACCAAGGGTGACATAGTGAGACTCTGTCTCAAAAATAAAATAAAATAAACCACAAAACCTTTCTTCTAAAAAATCAGTGAATGTTGTTTTGTGGTAATGATCTTAATATGCACAAATCAGGTCACATATGAAGTTAGTGTATTCAACATTTATCTATGTAAATTAGATGAGAAATTGCTTGTACTTGCTAACTACAGCCAAATTGCCTAACTAGGGAAAAAAAATCACTTGTGACACTTTTAACAGAAATAATATTTTATCTTAGGAAGAGGTGCATTTTTTGATATCTATGACCAAAAATATAATTTAAAATGAATCACTCATTAATAACCTTCCTTCCTTCCTTCTTTCTTTCTTTCTTTCTCTCCCCCCACACATCCCCTTTCTCTTTTGTTAAAAATTAGATTGCCTCTATTAAGATGGAAACACATCATAAAATAGTTTAATAACTCATAGAGCTATCAAAAGGATAATAATTAGGGAAAATCTAAACATATATCCAAATAAAGTTAGAATAAATAAAATAGTTATTTGATCAAATCATAGAAAAACTTACTATAAAAATGTTTTTCATGTCTAGGAAAAATACTTTTAAGACAACAAATAACTACACACAAAAAAAGATGGACATATTTGATGATGATATATATGTATATATATTTGCACACAATTAAAATATAACCATATCTGTAAAAATTAGTAAAGACTAAGGCATACAGGCGCAAGTCGTTTAATATCTTTATGCACTTTGAACCAATACTAGTTCAAAT
>CAUYRH010148956.1:0-32645 GCA_963574655.1 Perodicticus potto
AATTGCTTAGGAAAAAATATATCTCTTGCCCAATAGTTTGTGTTTGCAATAAGCTATGACACCAAACCATTCTCTCCAGGGAAAAAGAGTGATAAACTATCTCAAAAAAAAAAAAAAAAAAAAAAAAGTGGGGAGATTAGATGGACTAAGATAGATCATGAAGAAATATGATATATGAAGGAAAAAGGGGGATGCAAAAAGAAAAGGAAAAAAGTGTATTAAAATTAGTTCAACCCTTGCTGGGTTCTTCATACTCACAGCTAATTAGAAGGTGGATGAAATCTGTGTAGCATATTTGTAGAGCCTATTCAGCTCAGTGTCCTGGTGTGCTCACTGCCACCTCCTCACACTGTGACAGGGGGGTGGGAGAGACGCCGCTGTGAGCACTTCTTCGCTGATGACCATAGACCGTACTCCTGTTCCTCTCCATACAGAAGATGTGTCCTCATGACCTGGAAGCTGGGTTTCCTCAGAGCAAGGGACCCAAGAGAGTTAAAGCACATCCCAGATGGAAGTGGCAGTCCATTTAAAATCTAATCTCCATGGGGACACACCATCACTTGGGCTATATTCTGTTAATTAGGACCAAGTCCTTAAATATAGTCTATATCAAGGGGAGGGGAGTTGAGTCCCATCTCTTGAAGAAAGGAATATCTAAGAATTTGAGGGCATATTTTTAAAACCACCATAATCTCAGACAGCTTTCTCATTTTCTGTTGCAAGTCTTCCTACATCCTGGCTATGCCTCTGCCCTTGGATTTTTTTAAGACCTCCTTAAATATTAAATCCTCTTATTGACTTAAGTTCAAAAGTCCTTTCTAAAACCATCTGAGGTCTTAGAACCAGTGAAAACGTGTCAGAGAAGGGCACTTTGCTGTCTTGCAGACACTTCAGTAGACAGGAGGTGGTTGAAGGTTATCTTAATAGAGGATCAAGCCAATTCCTACCCTGCATGGATAATGGCCTGTCAGTGAGGCCAGGGGCACAGTTTTGTAGGCTGAGTCCTCTCCAAGGTCAGCACACTTCTGTAAAGGACCAGATGGAAAATAATTTTGGCTTTGCAGGTCACACATGGTCTCTGTCATGTATTTATTTTCTTTTTTTTAATAAAAAGATTTTTAATAACCCATTGAAAATATAAAAAAATCATTCTTGGCATCTTATTCGAAGATAAGACTGCAGGCCCTGATTTGCAGACCCCTGCTCTAAAATAATCATAGAAGACACTTATAGTGTCCTTGAAAATATTTTGGAGGTGCCTGTCCATGCCAGCGAGCTAGGGTAAGAGTCTCCTTTCCATACCTCTCAAGTTTCCTAAAAGAGACCTCATTTATCTTACTTGAGATAAAGAGCTGGGAGTCCTCTTTTCAGGTTGGATACATTTTACATAGGATTTCTTTCATTCCTTCAGGGAAACAGAAACAGGTTCAAACATTAAGTCACTAAAATGACTAATGTGCAACTGTCAGAGAAGAATTATGGACCTGCAGGGTTATGGTCTCCCAGAAACCTCATTTTGCGTTTCTGTCCATCACGTGAAAAAAAATAACCTTGTCCAACCAACAGAGTGAGGAATGTACCCACTGCCGGTAACCGCTGGCCGCTGACGGGATGCCGGCTCCAGCAGGCTCTGCGTGGCAGCGGCAGTCTGTTAGACGTGGCTTTTAATGGGGGTGGGAGATATTTCAGCCTTTGTTTTGGCTTTTCTAGCTTCATCATTTTCTAGAACATCAACATGCTCATCAAGGATGCTGAGCGCACAAAGCAAAGCATTCTGTGCCTTTATCAGCGACTGAAATCAAAATGGGATGAGAATTATTAAAAAGCAAAAACTAAATCTACATTTTAAATTTACCAAGCATTAGTTAAAAAAAAAAAAAATGTGTGACTTAGCCCATAACTTAACAAAACAAAATCTGTGTATGTGCGACTAATGAACTCAGACAGGAAGAAGGAAAAACGGGGGGAAAGCTGAAGAAACTAAAAGTTGTTCATCAAACTTAATGTTTCACAGCCCCGGCTAAGTAATGCCGCTTTATTCCGTAGCTCCCAGGCCCGAATCTGCAGCGTTACGGAGTTGGTCACTCAAGTTGCTCCATGCAAACCAGGCAGACGCGAAAACTCAACTAAGAATAGGGAGTTTCATGGAGAAGGGAAATTATTTCAAGAGTCAATGAATCCGGTATACATCTCTGTTTCTTAATCATATCTGTGATCTTAAGTCTTTGTTTAACACTCTGGGAGTGTACCTTAAAGAATTGACTATTAGTTATGATTAAAACCATCCCAAATCATAAATTAGTCAGCTTTAATAGCATAGACATTGAAGGGCTATCTTTGATTTTGAATACATAGTGCCACTTCCTGCAACTATTTCTTCTTGTCAATGATTCTGATTTTAAATGTATTAGCCAGTGTAAAGAACTATTTGTTCTTGTCAATGACTCTGGTTTTAAATGTATTAGCCAGTGTAAAGGAAATCATTCCTCTGCCATTCATTTGAACGGCTCGAGTAATATATGCCTATATTTGAGTATATGACCTAATATGGCCAAGTGGCCAAAATACCTTTTCCTCTAACTTTATACGTTTTTGATAGACATTTTATAGTCATGAGACAGCTATTCTGGGGTTTTTAAAAGAAAACATCATTCGTATCCTAAGTGTTAAAAACTAAGGCCATCTTGATATTTCCAGAAGCAACAGATCTTCGGGGAGGTCTATGAAACAGGAAAATTGTTTCCATCAAGTCTGGGATCATCTGACATTAGTAATGAGAACTGGGAGAAATAATTTATTCTCATGAACAAACTGCCAAGAAGATGGAAAACCCTAGAAACCTTTCTTGAGCTGCCGCTATGGGATTGTTCTCCCGTGGTCCTTCTCATGAGCCCTGCTCTGTCAACTCTCCGCTGTCTGGCTGCTCCGCCTCCCGCTCCTGCTGCACTCCCTGCCACCTCATGTGGCTCCATCTGTTTGGGTAGGAAAGAGCTCTGCATGTTAAATGACTGTCCCCAGAGCCCATGACATGGAAGAGGCCAGTGTCCACTAGGCAGGTTGATTCCGATTTTAAAGGCGTGCTGTCACCTGCAGAGAGCTCTCTTTTCATCAATCATGTGGCTGCCTGATAGATTTTTTACCTAGCATATTTCTATGGAGAGGCAGCTGGATTCCTTTACAGTTATCCCCCTTCAATAAAGTCAGACTTCTGCAAATTGACCAATTTGGCACAAAGAACAAAAAACATGTCAGAGTACTCCTCAGCCTGGGACTCATGCGTCGTTTCGTGTCTGCAGCGTTGTACGTACCAGCAACGCATAATTGTCAGTGGCCTACTCTGCCACCAGGAGAGAAGAAACAGATGTTCCTATTTGTCTTTTGATTTTGGCTTCTGATATTTACATTGACTTGTGTGAAATAGCATCAGCTGCCCCGGAAAAGTTTTTCTTAGTCCTTGAGTTGGTGGACTCATGGTTTCAGGTGACTGAACCGAATGCAATTATCATCTCACGATGATCCATTGCCAGCAGGTATTGCCCGGGCGTAGAGGAAAGATAGAGACCATTTGAAAGTGAATCTACAGAAAAATCATATAGAATTTTATTTATTCAAAGTAAAGTAAGACCCCAGTAAGACATTTTAGAATGTACCTAATGGAAATTTGGGGTAAATTCAAGACCAGGAGATCTTAGCATTCTCGGCTAGGAATAGCAACTGTAGAACTCTCGTTATAGTTAGGAAGAGTAGATAATTTGAGTGTTCTCAGTAGTCTTGGGAGCAGTAACAAGTTTATTACTAAATAAAAGTAATTTGCAGTAAATGGAAAATGATAGCTGATGCCTTCTTAAAACATAGCTTGATGGGAAAGAAGTCATAAAGATAGTGGGTACATGTAAAAAGAAGGATTGAAGTGAGCCTGGAAATCACGGAATACATGCAGAAATGCGACGAACGAGGCTAGAGAGCTCCTTTTGCTGAGGCTGGCCCTGAGGGCTCACAATAGGATATATTCCTATATGTGACATAAAGAGAACAGATATTGGAAGCAACTGTCTCAGACTATCAGTCAAAATGTACAATCCAGACAAGGTCACCAAAAGAAAAAATAAAAGGCTAACCAGAAATATCAGCAAGAAACATAATGTATTAAAAAGTGACTATTATATGAACACTTTACTCTTAAAATATCTTGTACAAATTTTCTGGAAATTGTCAAAAAGGAATTCCTACTGGGCTGGGTTTCTTTTAATCTCTATCTCTTTAGCCTCCCTTCCTTTCTACTAAAAGATCTCTGACATCCATCTCATGATCACCCTGGACCTCACACTGCTCTCTGCTCCCAGGCTCCCACCCTGCTTCATCCATGGCTTGTGGTAGGTGCAGTGACCTTATAGCAAGGTCGTCAATAGGCTGCACTTGGGAGGCCAATGACTGAGGAGCAAATCCTGTCTCTGCCCCACTGGCCATGGAACCTTGGGAGAATCGCTCAGACTGGATCATTTCTCCACCTATAAAACAAAATATTTATTACGTCTATGCCACTAAGTTATTATGAATGTTAATTAGGATAATTCAGAGCTCTTGTAGTAGAGGTTGGCACCTTTCCTCATCCTCCATGCCCCATCCTACCCCTCAAATATCTCCTCGGTGCTTCCTGTTCTCTCTCTGTCACCTGCCACCCCTGTATCTAAGACCTTCCCCTTCTCGTCTCTGGAGTATTTTAATCACTTCCCTTCCTGCCTAGTGAGGGAGAGAGAACGCTCTGTGACTCCCGCCTCCCTTCCATAGGCATGTATTCCTCCCACTAAAGGGTACAGTGATATAATGGGACCACTCGTTCTTCCCGTGGCTTCACTTCCTCGTCCACTTCCTGTGTCATCAGTGCCGCAACCACACCAGGTTACTGGGACTCCCAGACATGCAGCTCCACTCTTCTCTGGCTCCTGTCCCCTCCCCATAAGGCATCCCCTCACCCTGCAGTCATCCTACTCCATCTGCCTGAACATCCCCCACTAAGACCCGCTGTGAGCACTCTTACCCCACCCCCTAATTAGCAGAGATGCCAAGATCTTCTCCTCGTAAGGGTCCCTGGACATGCCTTTGACTCTCATCTATCATGCCTGGGACATTCATCGATCTCCCTCTCTTTTTAACCTCATGAATTTCCACTGATTAATTTTGCCTTATAAATGCCTTAGGTTTGGCAGTTCAAATGCCACTTCCACAGGGAAGGCCCCTGTGATGACCTAGTTGGATGCTGTCTTAGCAACCAGCATTTCCCTCCATTACCACACATCATGATTGGGGATAGTATATTTGTGTAACTATTTGCTTTCAAAATCTCTTAGTTCAGTCCCCCAATAGCATACCTTGGGATAAAAGTTCAAAGCCAAGGAGTTGATTTGGGAGAACTTGGGAGCACCTATTGGGGAGTAGGAAGGTGAGATAGCAAAGGGACAGGATAGCCAGGTTCAGGGACAAGTAGATTGTCCTGTGGGCAGCTGGGACCTGGTCCTGCAGGAGGACTCTAGGAGACAAGGGGTGTGTGCCTTTGAGGTGTCCCACTGAAGGGGCCCCAGGGCTACCTGCTCCTGTCCCACCAAGTGAGGGCTGCTTCTGGGGTATTAACTCCCCAGGGCTTCAGTATCAGCAGGACCAGCATCCAGAAAGAGCCCCCCAGACAGCACGTTCAGGAGTAGAAGCCACTGCACACACAGAAGTCAGAGGTGAATGCCAAGCCAGGATGCGTTGGGTGTGGACAGTGCCAGCTACGTTTCCATGTGTCCCACTGCACTCTCAACTCTGCAGCTGTTTTCCTCACGAATTTTCTCTAGAGCAGCATCGTCCAACAGAAAATTTTAAATTTTTGAGAAGCCTTATTTAAAAAGTAAAAGAATTGGGTGACATTAAGTTTAACTCTATTTTATTTTACCTAACATATCCCAAATATCATTTCAACTTGTTTGTAAAAATTTGCTAATGAGACACTTTGTAATTGTTGTACTGTCTTCAAAATCCGATTTGTAGTTCCATGTTCAGCTCATCTCACTTTAGACCCATTGTCATTTCGAGTGCCCAGTAGACACATATGACTAGTAGCCATCATAGTGGGCAGCACTGCTCTATTAGACAGAGTCTTGTCGAGGGACAACATTCAATAAATATTTGCTTAGTGACAAAGGCCGTAACTGGAGCAGTGCCTCCTCTGAGAAATTGTCCCCAACCACTCAGAACTAGAATTAGGTGCTTAACTGAGAACACCCACGGCCTTCCCTGTTTCCCAAGTCCATGGTACTTGGCCAAGGTTGTGAGTTCACTGTCTCTCCAGAGCACCCCCTGCCTTCCCTGTTTCCCAAGACCGTGGTACTTGGCCAAGGTTGTAAGTTCGCTATCTCTCCAGAAAGCTCCCAGCACCTTGCTCATTCCTATGTGGGAGTTCACAGTGAATCCCCACACAGTCTCCAGAGCACAGGAAACTTCTCCAATGATTTCCTTGACAATGAATGCATTTTAAGATAAAGTGATCTAATTTATTAACCCTTCATAAAAATTTAGTGAAAAGGTAAATTTTATATCCATATTTTACAAAAAATATCTACTTTCTTTCTAAGACATATTAGAGTAGTGTCAAAGGATTATTCAATTTGTGGTTACAGAGATTCAGATATTGGGAAATGAATACCTCAGTGATGAAGCTAAGACTGAGATGTTCATGGCCATATTTAATAAAAATAACTCATATCATACTTTCTATTCTTACCCATTAATACTCTAAAGCCCAGACCAACGATTCTCAAAGTGGGGCTCCTAGACCCACGGAAGCTGCATCACCTGGGCCTTGGTTGGAAATGAGGATGTTCAGACCCCACTCCAGCTCCACTGAGCCAGAGCCCGATAGTCTGTGTTTAATAAGCCCTTGGGCTTCTGAAACACAGTGACATTCAAGAACCAGTACTCCTGAGAGCATAACTTCCAAATTACTCCTTTAGAAGGAAAGCATGCTGTTGTAAGGAGGACCGTGTCCTGTGCCTAAAACTTCACCGCCCAAAAAATGTGCTCTACACTCTGCCTAAAGTTGTGTGGTTTCTCCACTTGCAAATGATTTTCGTGTTAAGTACAGGTAATATGCTGAAATTTTTTCTGGTACAATGTCAAATAGCTATTAGCAAAACATTTGGTTAAACAAAACCATTGCTGGAAATCTGTAAAGAGAGAGAAAATACATGTTATTTTTGTAGTTGTCAGGCAACTTTGGGGTGGTTGATGAGTTTTGTCATCTATGGGATTATAATTAGGGTAAGGGCACATTTTTATAAAAAGTTCATATGAATTATGGAAGACTCATACATTGCATTCATCTTAAACTTCAAAATTCCAAATCAGCATCTTAAAATTTTTACTTCCAACACTTAAAATAGCATGTCTCAACAAAGAAGGAACAAATATTTTAAAGGAGGAAAGTGACAGAAACACAAAAATGAAGGCTTTGATTTCCTGTGATCATGCGAGGTTGCCATAATTTCAGACATGTGTGTATTGAATTGTGCCCCAGAGAGGGAATGAATTAGGCTATCTGCAAAAGGAGAGCCTTTTCCTTTGGGAGGTGCCCAGAGGACACTTGGACTCACACATGTATATCTTCAATCAGTAACTTCCTAAAGAACTACTTGGACAATGCCAAGTGAAGAATCAGACCAGTTACTCGTTTTATTCAGCTCAAAGATCCAACTTCTTATCTCCATATGTGAAATAAACTTACATTTTTCTCTCAATAATCATCTGTAGCCTCATTTCCACATCATGCAGGCAGGCAGCTCTCATGAAATCTTTCCATCCCTCTCTCTCTTGTCAACCCCCAAAGGGAAAGGATTTTTGTCTTCAGAATAGCCTAAATTATTCCTTCTCTAGCAACTTGAACTTTGTAGGTATTCACCAAACATTAATTGATGACAAAGATATCTAATGCCTTTTGAATATATTCATGGGATGCTCCTTCTATTTAAAGGATGTCTTTATATATTTTCAATTCTTCAGCAAAAAAGCAAAAAAAAAAAAATGTTTCATCTTTCCCCTTCTGTATTTAACATCTGCACAGAGCACAATGTGTGCCTGTTTTAAACAAATGTGTGGATGCACTGGCTATCTTGATTCAGAAACGCAAATGATTCCACAGAGAAATGCAGTTTTTAGAAGAAAACCTTAACCCTAGGGCTTGAAATTAATGAAAAAATGCAGCTGCTGTTTTTTTGGAGAGAGAGAGTAAGGAATTTTCATTGTAATGCTATTATTGTCCATAATTTTTCCAGTTATGGAGTTGACACTAGATTCTTCTATATCTGAGAACTGGCATAATTTACGATCTATTCACTGGCATACATCAACTAGTAGAATAACCATAAGTGTCAGCTTAAGTTGATTTCTCACCTCAGTTACCCCATGAAGTCACTGGAAGACTTAGGGAAAGTTGTGTAATTCCCACTTGTTGGTTTATTGAAAAAACAGCCACATTAATATATTGCTTATTATTGTCTTTCCTTACTAGTTATTGATGGTGTACAGGGTGCTTTGTATCTCTGCAAGGCGCTACAACTTCCCCAGGGAAGGCTGTGCTAGTGAATAGTGTTTATAAAGTACTCGGAAATCCTTGGATTAAAAACTAACCGTATCAGAGTAAAAGTATCTGTATTAGCATGCCATATGCGAGAACCATACGTTATCTATTAAGAGGGTACATGTGATATTGAAAATAGCTCTCTGGTACATTGCCTTGTACTATTTTTATATTAAGAAATGCCACCGCAAGGTATGGTATGCCGGGGTTATACCTTCACTGTGGAAATGCTATAAAGTTCAGTCCTCCCGCAGATATTTGTTGAGCTCCTTCCTTGTTGAGTACTTGGCTCTTTGCTTCTCCTTGTACAAAATACGTGGAAGGGACAGTTGGATGCTACTCGTGCCTTTCCTCTCTTTGCACATGTGTCACACTTAATTCTCCCTTAACAGACTCACAGGTTTCCAAACATAACAGCTTCAATTATATCTCCTACTTCTACATGGACAACTATGCTGTTTCAAGACATGCTTCAAGAGATGGGGGTGAGAAAGTTGTCCTCTCTGTCCCATAATTGAAGACCAATCCATGAGTCTTAAAACCTCTCTGTGAATGGGGCTTGGTCCTCATACTGTTTGAGTTTACTTGGGGTAGAACAGGCAGTGAGGAGAGTACCACCCACCATTTTCCCAAACTGGCCACACGTGCTTCATCACCTTCCCAGGTTTTATGTCATTAGTTGGGAGACAAATTAGTTTGGACACATCTAAACAAGCTCCACACAAAATCTCCCCTGGTCTGCAGAAGGGATTCCTTTTAGCCAACTGCTGTCATAAGAAAACAAAATGGTGATAGCTCTATGATAACAAGAGCCTGAATTCTTCTCTCTGGGCCACCTTTCTTGAAAAGTTCTGCCCCATGTGACACATGAACCTCAACTTCATAAGTAACCCGAAGATCTTGGGATGGAAGATAATTTTCTGCTTTTTCTTTCTGATTAATTGTGAACTAGCCAAGCAAGGCCAATTAAGGCAAGAGCATAGTTTATTAATTGACAAATATTTGTTGAACACTTACTATGAGCTCACTCTAGGTCCTCAGGAGACATCAGTGAATGAAGTACGCAAACATCTCTTGCCTCGCCGAGCTTATATTTAATGGGGGCCTGGTACACATAAACAATGAGCAGCATATCTGCCTAAACTGCAGGATATGAGATATGGAAAGATGATGGACAATTGAAGAACCAAAGAAAATTGGGATAAGCAGGATGGAATGTGAGTGGATGAGATGATAGAATCTACCATGGAGGGTTCAGCAGAGACTGCAGTGAAAAAGGCACATTCGAGCAGAGACTTGAAGGGCCTGGGGAGGAAGCACTCCAGGCAGAGGGATCCGGGGAGAGATCCCCATGAGCTGAAGGAACAGCACAGAGAGCAGCCTGGCTGGAGCTAGTGAGTGTGAAGGCCCTAGAAGGGAATGAGGGCAGGAAGAGAATAGAAGTCACCACCACGTAGGGTCTTGCTGCCATCAGAGCACTTTAGCAGCAGGGTGGTGAGGGGAGCCTTATGTTTTAAAAGAAACTGGATCCCAGGCTGAGAATAGAGTTTAAGGACAAGAGGTAAAGCAGTAACACATTGGAAAGTGATTGCCCCTACTCAGGAGAGAAGGGAAAGGGACGGAGGCCGGCCCAGGTGGTGCAGGTGAAGCAGATAGACTCTGATTGTTTTCCCTACCTCTCACCACATTTGATTTTTTTAGGAACCCTTAGTTGAGATCCAAGAGATGTGAAATTTTTAAGCTAATCCATGATGAAATGAAATTCAAGCAGAAGTTCAGATAGATGTCTTACCTTATCTAAACAAAGAACTGAAATAGGATTTAAGCAAAAAAATTAAAAAATGAAGTTTCCTTCTTAATCCCTTGACAAGTGTTTATGAAGCCCTAAATGGATTTGGGCATGGCACTGGGTGCCTAGGGCAGCACGGGAGCAAGAAGGGGGCATCTCTTTCTGCAGAGGATATACGCGTTAGCTCGTGCAGGTGAGTGGAGGTCATCGGCATCTGCAGGGCAAATAAGAGAAACATCAGGATTTGGCTTAATCTGAACCTGAGATTGAGTCCCAGCTCTGCCACTAACTGTGGGACTTTAGAGAAATGACTGGATCACTAGCAACCTTGATCCCCTCTCCTATAAACAGGGAGATCAGAGTCTGACTCCGTAGACTTGTTGCAGTATACAGAGTGACGTGTGAGGTACCTGAGCATGGAAAGGCCTGGAGTCAAGGAGCTGCCTTGTGAGCAGCAGCTCCCAGCCCTATTAGCTGGTGACTCAGCCTCACAGCTGTCTGTCTGTCTGTTTGTCTAGACACCTTTTCATCTGCACTACTAGGCACACATCAGGCTCTTCATTAAAATGAGGCAGCCAACTCAGAAACTTTTCTAAGAGTAAGCTATTAAAATAGATCAACAAGCTAATGACACCTCCAGATCAACCTTTTAATGTTTGGAACTGCCCTTTCCTCCCTCCTTGCCTGCTTCCTGAAGCCATGAAGTAGAGTTGGGCAAGGCATGCGTTCACAGTGAGAGGAGCTGGCTGGTGATGCTGCAAACACCCAGAACAGGGCCTGGCAGGGGCAGGAGCGTCTCTGTCCCAAATGAAGGAGACTGAAGAGACACAAGAACTAAATGCTCAGTGTGGTCCTGGATTGCTATTAAAGATGTTTATTGGAAAACTGGCAAAACTTGAATATGGTCGGTGGCTTAGGCAGGAGTATTCTCATTGATATTAATCTCTTGATCTTAATGGTCATATTGTAGCTATGAAAGAGAATGTCCTTGTTTGTAGAACATACACCCTAAAGGATTCAAAGCTGATGACAGTGATTAGGGGCTGATTACTTGTTCTCAAATGGCTCAGGGAAAAAAAGAAATTTTAGCATACTGTTCTTGCAACTTTCCGTTATCTAAAATTATATCTTTAGCATTAGAACAAAAAATCTTGGAGTTGTAACATTGCAGCCAGCTGACTTAAGTGCCAGAGGGATGATTCTCAATGTTTTTGGTGTTGTATATTAACTCTCCACTTACTGCATTCGTGCTGGCCCATAATTTAACTGTCTCATCCAGATAACAAGTATCAGTTATGTTTCCAGGGAGGCAATACTGGGATCTGGCATCAGCTGACTGGGTTAAAATTGTCCGTCACTATTGTGGAATCTTACTTAATATCTCTGTGTCTCAGTATCTATTCATGAAACATAGATAATAATTCCTACCTGATGTGCTTTTATGGGAATCAAATTTGATAGTCTCTGCAAAGCAGTTAAGCACGGAGTGAGTGGAACATATGCAGAACTCAATAAACGTTAGCTAGTATTAACTAGAATTATCCTGTTGCCTAGATAGCTCTGTAGTTAAACAAAACATAAACATTATTATATTGATGGCAGTACACACTCCTTAAGAGCATTCTTTTCTTAGATAAGCTAAGCTTATTTTTCAAATATGTGTCTTCTAGAGAATTTTGGAAAACATGAGATGAAAATAGATAGATGGAGGAGAATACAATATTAAAGACTGAATTCTTTAGAAATAACAGAGTGCTAACTTTAATAAAGGTAACTTCAAGCCTTCTTGAGCTGAGAAAAATTAACATACCATATGTATTAATCAGCTATTGCTATAATTA
Organism: Perodicticus potto; assembly: GCA_963574655.1. Lineage (NCBI taxonomy): Eukaryota > Metazoa > Chordata > Mammalia > Primates > Lorisidae > Perodicticus > Perodicticus potto. The sequence continues at coordinate 12,242 of CAUYRH010148956.1, forward strand.
TGTTGTAGCAATCACCCAAAGTACGAATCACCCAAAATGTACTTTCCTACAAAAAAAAATATTCTCAGGCTCTGCTAATTGATTGTGGTTTGACTGAGGTAGGCTGGGCACTGCTGACTGGTTGTGCTTCAAGCTGTGGGTTGTCCACACATGGCTTCAGACCGTAACTTGGTGCAAGTCCATTTCATGAACCTCTCATCCTCCCATAGCTACAGGGGCACCTTCGTGTATGGCAAATGTCAGAAGCACAAGCACCAAATCTAATTATGCAGCACATGAAATAAGCTCGTTGTTCACGTGGCATGCCATTAGACAAATCAAGTCACATGGCCAAGTCCATCATCAATGGGATGAAAATATTCTCTGCCCACAGTGGAGGGACGCTGACATACACAAAGGGTGCCAAGAAAATGTATGTACATTTTAAGAAAGAAAAAATATTGTATTAAATTTGTGATACACAATGTATACCAACAACACTTGTTATCTTGCATGTCATATGTATCTCTTATAATTGCAGAAGTCAAACTTGAGTATCACAATTTTAATATAGTCTTTTCCTTTCTTAAAATGTGTCTACATTTTTTGGCACCCTCCGTATTATAATCCTATTACCATGAAATTGAAGAATGGACCCATAACCCAATCTACAAACCACTGGTTTTGGATTACCTCTATTTTCCCTGTATCCATAAATCTCAAGACCTTTATGAAAAAAGGCAAGCGTAGACCAGTAGGAAGTACACGTCAGATCATTTCCCCAGTAACAGGGTTGGATTCTGATTTCCTTATCCTTTCTCTTCATATCCCCATGTACAGTTCACAAAAGAAACTACAAATATTAGGACAGCAATTTGTAATCACTATGTCGTGATTTTGCCCTTGTAAAACTCTCCCATGCAGAGGTAAATATGGATTGCATTCTTGTCATAGCCAAGCCAGTGGAGTCTTCCTTCACTTTGCATTAGGAGTCTCATTTTATTTCTATAAAATTTCAGAAATATTCTTGCAGATGCTACATGCCTAATAAATATGGGCTAGAAGAAGGGGGAAGAGTAGAGAACTGATACTGAACAGTGAGAAAGATACAACCAGTGAAATCCTCAATGTACTTTGCTTTTCAGCACACTCATCATGGACGCTGTGGAAATTTATTATCTAAAGTTAATATGTCATTTTAAAGGTATATTAACTATGAAAATGCAGCTTCTTTGTGACATTTTTTAAGCTAACAAAATAGCCTGGCATTTCCCTATATTGCTTCACATTTATAGTAAGGCTTTTGAAATCCCTTTCTAAAAACCACAATTTTACATACCCCAATCTACTTAACTTTTATTGTTTATGTGCTTCCTGTGATGATAGCTAGACAGGCAGGGCCGATAGCAGGAAAACTTGTCCTTATCAAATACTTACCAGTCACTTTGTAACTTGACTTTTTTTCCCTACCAGTGGACACACACTGTTTCACTAAGAACTCACCCATTTGAAGTATTTAAAATGGATGTGGAGACATAAGCCAGCCAAAATGTCCTTCTAAAAGAAAGTGAAATGAATGCTAATCTAACTGCCCCAAAATGCATATGCTGGGCTTGGAAAATAAGACTTCTACATTGGTTCCCCCTGCTGGATTTGAAGCTGTACTGTTCTGGAAATTGATGGAAGCAATACACCTGAACCTTTTTGTCCGAGGGCATGTTACTCAAATGGCAAAACCAGCATTCTCCTAGAAAGCATTTACTCTGCGATGAACATTCCAAATGTTTCTTGAGTTTGGTTCCAAAAGGGCAGAAATACTGCAAATAGAAAACTGTGCAGCAGAGACTCCAAGCAGAAAACAAAAGCATGCCACTCAGAGGTCTGTGTTAGGGAGCAATTTGGCTCCCTAAGGGTCAAAGCCCAGGGTAAGGGTGAAAGCCCAGAGCAGCAGATTAGGTAAACTGCTAGACTTGTTGTTAAAATACCATTAGAAAGCTAGATTTGGGGGTCTGACCATGAATTTCCTTTTTATGCATTTATAACTGCTGGACCAATTCCTGACATTCCTGTGATTTAGTTGCTGTTTCTCCTTCTCTTATCACTGTTCTACTCTTCATAAGAAAGCTCTTTATTCCCACTCTGTAGCAGAGCTGGTAACCAGACCAGTTTTTCAGGCAAACCTGTCACCTGTAGACTTGAGGCCCATTGTGAAATGTGTTACAAGGTCTGTTTGTTGAGGAAGAAAGAAAAGCTGGCAGGTTGCTCCTGCTTGACTCTGCATCCATTTGGTGGGAAGAAGGGGGCAAATATTGGCTAAGTTTTTGGCACATGCGTTTGAATCAACTTGACCTTGGTAAGAGAGCACGAACAGCAGTAATGACTATTTCTTCCCTAGAGCAAAGGCCAACATCATTACCTTTATGAAAAACCAGAATAGAGAAAAGGTCAGCTAATTGCATGGTGCTTGTAAATATGCCACTTAGAACCTGGATATGATTGCATATAGAGCTGGCCCAAGTTCTTATGTTAGAAGCCCCCATAACAGATGGCACAGTGATGAGCAAGCAGAGAGGATTCTGTCCGTATTACAGATTTATTGACTGCATTCTTCACCAACTTCAGAGTCTCTCTCTCTTTTTTTTTTTTTCCTTTTCTTATCATTCTATTTTAAACTTTTCTTTCATTTAGGTCAAACCAAATGTTTCCGTTTGAAACTTTCTTATTGCTTATTTTTCAGAGCTGTTAGGTGATACGTTTCCTCTGTTTCTGAGGTTCTTCTTTCAGCTCTAGTAGCACAGGCCTCCTCTGGGGAGGCGACCCCATCCTCTTTCCTCTGGATTAAGAACTGGCAGTATTAGGAAATAATGGATCAAAGCTCTCAAGCAAAACAAAGTTAAGTTATTTGGTCTGCTTGTGGGTAAGGGCTCAGCCAGATGATTCTTCCGCTTGTGGCCTTGGCTAAGGTTACTACTCAGTTGCATTCAGCTGGACTGCATTGGAAGGTTCCAGAAGGACTCACTTACATATCTGGTGCCTCAGCACTCCCCCATGCAGCTCTTCTCACTTTCCATGTGTCTTTATCCATATGGTAGGCTAGCTTCAGCTTCATTATAGTATGGCGCCTGGCTTCCCAGAGGCAGAAAGCAGAAGCTGCCAGTCCTTTAAGGACAACTTGGAAGTCCCAGAAAATCACCTCTACCACATTCCATTGTCCTGTATAAGTTACAGAACTAGTCAGGATTCAGAGAGAAGGGAGACAGATCCTACTTCTTGAGATACAAAGCATTCGCAGCCATCTTTAAGTCGCATTAATATAGCCTACTAAATTCTGCTTCTCTGGTTTTTGTACTTAACTACATGTTTTATATGTTGTTCCTGTTCCCTTAGATAAATTTATCATTTTATTTATTAATTTTCCAAACAGAAAGTAATTTGGACACCCTTCTACAAATGAATTATAAAATCGTGGTTTTACTTACCTTTGAAAGTTTCTTTTCTTCTAAACAGAAATCTGCTGATATGGTACACAATTTAAGACAAAAATAAATGTTTTTATAGCAACTTCCCACCCAAATGGGGAGTGTTTTTATGGCACCCTTCCCAAGGGAAGGAAACAACTACAACTCAGACTTGACTTTATAGATGCAGTAACCTAATTGTGTGCACCCTCCATAGTAATCTGAAATTTTATTAAAAAATAAAATTTAAAAATCGAAAATGTTTTTAAATAGTTGCTACAATAGCCTCCATTGTACCTGTCCAGTTATTTATTTTTCACAGAGTTACATGCTATGGCATAAACTTGAACCAGCATGATCTGTTCAAGACAAAATATTTTGTAGCATAGGCATTTTAGACTATGAGGTGAAAGTTAAGTGAAATAGACTTTTTTTGCAACATATATTGAATGGAAAAATAAAGGGTATAGAAACTTAAATCAGGCAAGTTTCCTTATATAGCACATGTTACCTAAAACAAGGGAGAAAAGCAGACTAGATTTGAAATCTTTATTGCATTTTGGGAAATGGTGAACTAGGAGAGATGTTACTAGGACTGCTGAGTGAATTTTGTTTACTGTAGTTCAACATTTCATCTGTCAAATCATGAGAGAAGAAATGAGTATGAAAGCACCTGTTTATGCAGGTAATCTTCTGTTCCATGCCTTTGATTCATTTCTCTGCTTTGCTTTATGGGGAATTATGTTACATTGGTTACAGTTAATTTCAGTGCTTCATATTAGCCATAAAGAAATATTTCATAAATTGACTTGATGCATTTTGTTTTTTCCCTCCATGGTTTTCTTGAAAGATGAGACTGGTCCAGAGGAAAAGCAAAGTGTGGAAGAAATGGAAGGGCAGAGCCAAGAAGCAGGTGGGCTCAGATTTCTTTTGAGGAGTCTCCTAGGCCTCATCCACAGAGGTGAACAATGACTTTACTCATGCTATTGTCTGAAAATGCTCATGCTTTTCACTCAATTAACCCCCGTGTTCATCCGGGTCTCCCTGACGAAGCCACCAACACTGTTAACTATGAGTTGATAGTGCTTTCCAGCAGAGTGGTACATCCCCATGTCTAATTCATTAATTCCATCTTTTTTCCCTGTAATAACAGTTTGCTTGGTAATGTTCTCAGAGGGTTGGGGGAGGTTAGACATGCCAAGCCACAGCTTGGCTGACTTCAGTCAGGCCAAAATTAGCAGATGTAGCTTGAAGAGGAAAATGGAATGAAAATAGTTTAAAGGAAATGAAGAAGAGGCTTTCCCTGCACTTTGAGTGGAAGTGTTCTTTACTGATTTTCATTCAATTTTGAAGGGCCATGTACTTCCAGGAGCTTCTCTGCCACTGTGGAATATGGTGTCACAGAGCCTAACCCCCCACACCCACATGCACAGAGCTCTAAGTGAGATCTGATGCCTCCCCAACATCACCCCTGTTCACTAAAGGACATGTGTCAACCTAATGCTTACAAATGCTACACAGAACCCAAGGCTTAAAAGGAATGGACACACTTTTGATTTATTATCTCTTCCTACACATTTTCGTACTCAGTCACACGCTCCTTTAAAAGAATGATAGACATAATCATGTACTTACCACATTACCACCAAAATAAAAATCATCCTTTCCTTTAGAGTCTAAGTCATTCTCTCAGTTACAGTGAGCCCCAGGGAGGGGCATTTTTGGAATAGTTGGGCTCTGTCTAAGGCATACCAGGTGTGTCCCAGGCCATATACTGAACTCTTGGAACTAAAATAGGTAGTGTGATAAGTTTTTCACTGAAAACTTCATACATTAACCTTGGAGCTTTTGCTAGGGAACTAGCAGCTTTTATTACTAACCTGGAGATGGAATTGAAGAAGGCCAATCAGAGCAAGCACTGAGGCGAGGCCGCCGGACCTTGTGCACCTATTACTGGGTGGCTGGGTCCCTTTGCTGCAAAGTGGTCTTGGCAATGAAATGAATTTCAGATACAGCAAACTGTTGTTACCCGACCCTCCCTCACCACCGACCCACTCATCATCACGCTCCATACAGATGAGTCTCATGTGGAAAGCTGTCCCTGTTTTTACCGTTTGGGGCTGACAAGTATTAGTCAAGTGACTGCTGACATCTAAGGCCATTCTCTGACTGTTGAGGTTTCTCAGGTTTTATTCACTCATGGCTGTGTCCCAAACTACCTTTATCCACATAGATTTTCCCCAAGCCCGGTACACAGACATACACATGCACACTCACTTGTGCACACACGTGCATACACATTTGTCTGTTTTCCTTATTCATCCTTTTCCCCTTAATCAATTGAAAACAGGTAGTTTATTCCCAGATTTGGGATGACCTTGCCTATGAGCAGAGATGGTTGGAATGTCCGCCCTCTTCTCCTCCCTTGAATCTGATGGTGTCATCACCACAGTGCGGCGCCTCTCACCAGGGAGCTGTGACGCATCCCTGAGTGGCATCTCTGTCCTCCAACGAGCCGCCTGCTGGAGCAGAGCCATTGACAGGGTCCATCTATGATCCTGGCTGGTGTCCATGTACATTTTTATGTTCATTCTGCTATTTCATAGTTTCCCTAATCAGAGTGCAGAGAAATTGAAGATGTGCTTCTGGTTATTAAAGCCCTTTTGACCTGCTATTATTTTTCCAAAATGAAAATATATTCTTTTCATTCAATGTAATTTCCAGCTTCAATTTTCTTCATATAATCTTGTAGGCCTCTTCCACATCATAAAAAAAAAAAAAAAAAACATAATCTCCAAACAGCATAATCTAGCAGTTTTGACTATTGTCTTGATCAAATTAAATAGAAGCTGTAGGGTAATAGTCCTTTAAAAAGTCACTTTACAAATACAAATGAAAAATTTACTGTGTCCCAGGAAGTGTTACAAGCACTAAGAATATGGTAACATCAATAAAGACAATATTCTTGCTTCCTTGAAGCTTACATTTTTGCTAAGGGGACCCAACAGTAAACAAATAAAAGAGTATTAAAATATCAATAGCAGTAGTGTCTTGCGGAGAAATAAGGCAACAGAGAAGGACGCAGATGGCAACTTCCATTAGCTGGATTTAGGAGGACGCTTTGAGGACATGATCGTGAAAATGAGAGGGTGACAGAGTCTTCTACATGGAGGGAACAGATCATGCAAATGACAGGTCATGTCTGACTGTGTATGATTTGATTTCATAAGAACTACAAAGGAAGTGAATGGGAGATTGTACGTATCACCCAGGCATGATCTATGTTTTAAAAAGCTGGTTTCGCCTGTGAATGAAAATAGGTCAAAAGAGGCAGAGCAAGACTCTTAGCAGGCTACCGCAGAGGAGCAGTGATGGTGGTGGCTGGAAATGGTGACAAAGGGACTGATAAAAGAAAGACAGTAGGACACGCTGACGGGGCAGATGACAGGTACGAGAGAAACAGGGACCTGGGTAAGGTTTTTAGCTTCCGTAACTATGTGGATGACATAGGAAAAACTGGCCGCAGGACGCGTGGGTTTTGTTGAGATCAGCTTTGACCTCAATAAATTTGAAAGGACTCTTAGCCGTATGGGAGCCAGTTAAATATGAGTCCAGATTCCCAGGGAGAGGTGTGGAGTAGAGACACAGATTTGAAAGTCCCCGACCTAAGGATGATATTTAAAACCATGCGACTGGATGAGATTCTCTAGGGAAAACATATAAACAATGAAGACAATAGACCTGGGACAAGATGACAGGTAAATATGTGGGCAGGAAAGGCGGGACAGCCACAGTAAGAAAAGGCTTTAAGAAGATTGGAGGAAGGACTGTGGAATGCCGCTGAGAAGTCAAGCAAGATACAAAAAGAGAAATGCCCGCTGGGTTTGCACAGGAAGGTCACACCTGTGATAAGACAATCCCCAGAGGAACTTTGGAGGAAAAGCTACTCTGAGTGGGTTACAGAGGGAGGCGTGACATCAACAGCGATAGCTGCTTCCAGGGAGCTTTGCTGGGACAGGAAGCAGAAAAACAGGGAGCTGTGTGACATCAGGGAAGGTTAATAGCTTTTTTTTGGTTTGTTTGTTTGTTTTAAATAGGATATTGACATCTAAGAAAAGAAAGTGACTCATCATCTCCAGTTATCCCCTACTAAAAATTGTATTCTCCATTCCAATGACCTAAAAGTAACACTATACACTCTGAGGACAAAAATATAAGCTAGAAAATATGTGCATCAGCTCCACCTGTGTGTTAGCTATTGTGTATGTGCGAGTTACCTTTCGTTCCATGACCCTGTTATGGGTTCCTTTCTGAATTATGAGATATTGACCTTTCCAAATGATTTTGATAATTTCATGTCTTATACAGGGTGGACATAAAGTTCATTATAATTATAGTTCATGAGTTAATTTATATTTAAATGGCACACAGACTTTATGTCCACCATTTACTGTATTTACTGTTTTAATGTCAGCAAGCTAATTATCTATTATCCTGGAGGCCAAAGCTGAGTAGTCACAGTGGTGCTGCTGACACTGAAAAGAGAGATCAACTCTGATGAGGTTAATTGGTGCTGGAAAGGGGACAGAGACCTCCAAGTCCTCAGTCCCCATTTTGTTCTTGGGTGACGTGAAATCTCCAAATGGCTTCCGGTGCCTTCTGCCAAATAATCCCCCTCTCCCGGGCCTCTGCCCTGACAGCCGTCAGAACCACTCTCTGCAGCTTGATGGCCCGGCTTGGGGTAGCAGAAGTGCTGTGCTAAGAAAGACCAAACTTTTAAACACACACAAAAGCACTTTGTAGAACCTTGCAAGCATATACTTTCTTTCACAATCTACTCCTAAGAAAAATAATACATCGTCTTTAGGAGGTGAGGACAAAGCAAAATGCCAAAGGGTATTGTGACCAACACATAGTATTTTTCACACACCTACACATACAAAATAGTTTGCATTCCATTGGTCTCTGTCTTGACTGAAGCTTTCTGTTGGGCTAATTATAAAGAGAGTCCCAGAGCACTAGCCCCTTCACAGAACATTCAGTGTGTTACAACATGAAATGAGCTCATGTTTTCTTTGGTGGAGCAGGGAGGGAGGTTCAGGGGCAGGAAGCCACAGCTGGACAGGATGAACTCTGAGTCAGTGTGTCTGCTTCTGCCTTATAGACGGAGTCAACTCTGCCACTGTGCCCAGCCCCGCTTCAGAAGAGGCAGTGGAAGCCTGTAAAGATGAAGGTATGAGTCCACATTACTGTATCTAAAACTTGCAAACTCTTAAAAGGTATCTATTTGGGCTTTTGTATGGAAAACTGAAGCAGCAAGCAATTGTAATTCTTTCTAAGCATCTCTATCTCCAACACAATCAAACATCCTACCCACTCTCTTTTATTCCATATCTAGCCTTTTCTGAATATATATATGCATATATATTTTTACATTTTTTCCTCTGAAAAATAACTATTTAGGAAATGAGAGAATGGTCAGAAAAATTAAGTTTAGAGAAGATTATTTCAAGCACCAGAATTCATTGGTTCTGCTATTTGCAGCTACTCATCGGGAAAAAGTTGGAAAGTGTAGCATCTGAAGACCACCTACACGAACACTCTTGTCCAAGGAGGACATATTGGAGAAGGGCATCCTTAGAAATGAATCTTGGGCAAGAGCATTACTCTCCATTCTGTGGGAAGTTACTATGAGAAAGTATCCACAGAAGAAAATTTCAAATAAAATTTTACCTTCCTAGGAGATAATTTCGAGGAGAAGTAGTAGAGACATTGAAGCGGGGATTCTAGAACTTAAAACAATTATCTAAGGGAAAATAAAATAGACCTTTCTTTTCTCTCTCTCCTGATTGATTGGCAAGTCCCCAAACAAAGGGGCATACAGGCGTAGCTCGTGTTGTCACACTTCACTTTACCGTGCTTCAAAGATACTGCATTTTTACAAGTTGAAGGTTTGTGGCGAACCTTTGTGGAGCAAGTCTACTGGCCCAATTTTACCAAGAGCAAGGACTTCTCTCACATCTCTGTGTCATATTTTGGTATCTCTTGTTCTATTTCAAATCTTTACAGTGTCATTATAATTGTGATCTCTGATGTCACTGTTGTAATTGTTTGGGGCACCATAAACTGTGCCCATAGGATGTGGTGAACTTAATCGATAAATGTGTGTATTCTGACTGCTCCACCAACCAGCCACTGTCTCACCTCTTTCTTTCCGTCTCTTTGGGCCGCCCCCATTCCCTAAAACACAACAGTATTTCAATTAGGTCAGTTAGTAGTCCTGCAATGGTCTCTAGGTATCCACATAAAAGGAAGAGTTGCACATCTCTCATTTCCAATCAAAAGCTAGAAATGATTAAGCTTGGTGAAGAAGACTGTGATAGGCTAAAAGGGAGGCCTCCTGACCCCAATAGTTGGCCAAGTTGTGAATGCAAAGCAAGAGTCCTTGGATAAAATTAAAGGTCCTACTTCAGTGAACACATGAATGACAAGAGAACAAAACATAAGAACTTTTGCTGATATAGAGAAAATTAATGGTCTGGATAGAAGAGCAAGCCAGCCATAATGTGCCCTTAAGCTAAAGCCTGACCCGGAGCTCATGATCCCTGGGGCAGGTGGCCAGAGCTTAAAGACTGGCTCTCTCCTACTAACGATTTAGATGACATTTGACAAGCAATGCGAGGAATTCAAAAGTAATGACAAGTAATGAGTCTTTCTGTGCTTCAGTTTTCTCCTCTGTAGAGCAGGGACAATACTGTTATGTCTAGTTCACAGATAAAATAAGGTAAGTCAGTTGCTTACACTACATGCCTGGTGCACGTGTGGTTGGGCCTCCTACGAGATGGACTGAGATGGAGATTTGGAAGCAGATATTTATCAGGGAAAGCAGAAGGGATCAACACCTGTAACAGAAAAAGAAAGAAGCAGAACTGGGCAGAGAGAGAAACTGAGCCATAGCACATTCTCAGAGACTCAGCTGCCCAGGCTGTCAGCAGTGGTGGTGAGAGAATCACTGATAAGTCTTTTGACATCTGCTTCCCTGGGAAGCAAGCTTGACCTTGGGAGAGAACAATTTTCTTCTCGTGAAGTAATCCTGGAAGCCAGAGATGAATGAGGTCTGTCTGGACCTGGAGAATAAATTCTTCCTTCCTAACGGAGGATCAGGGCTACAGTCACTTTCACTGATCCTTTCTTGATCATTGCCACCTTTCAATGCCAATTTTCAAATGAATCCTTTGTCACCTCCCTTTATACTACTCAGATATGTGTTCTGACATCCTGGTTTTAAAACCATTTGGTATATGTAAAAATGTAACTAATATCAAATGTCCACATAGGTTTTGATATGAAACCCTAGATCATCTTCAAGAAATAAATGTAATCCACCCAGAGTGAAAAGACAGAGCGTGATGTTCCTCTTAAGCAAACATTTTGAACATTTGGACCATGTACTAACAGTTTATGATAAAAATTTTAAGGTGTCATGAAATTGAATGGCAGAATTTAAGAAATAAGAAAAGAGAGATAATCTAATTTGAATGTTGCAGGCTGAGATTTTTCCTGTTGAGTTGTTTAGTTGGGAGATATCACACCTTTTACAGAAACATGCTGTCAGTGATATTTCTTGATGCTTTTAGGATCTCACACCATTAATTGCTATGCCGGGATCTATTTTTTGGAATACTTTTAGAATTTTTTTTTACATAAAAATGTTAATGGTGGTAACTCCATCAAGGAGTCTGTCATACATCACAAATGCAGTTCCTGCAGAAGGCTAACTGTATGCTGGCTTTGGCAGCATATACACTAAAATTGGAGCAATACGGAGAAGATGAGCACGGCCCCTGCTCAATGATGATGTGCAAATCCATGAAGTGTTCCGTATTTTTTTCTGTACCCTGACTGGCTCTGCTAATCTTCGTAAGAAGGGCTGCTCCTCCTATCCCAGACCAATAGAACACCTGCCCTTCTCCTACCTGAGCATTCTTCCAGAGCAGGGCATCACCACACCCCTCACTATTACAGCCAGGGCCTGAACCCAGGGACAGGGCAAATTTTCTAGGACAGGGCAAGTTTGCCAGCTGTTGGTCTGGTTCCTCCAGGACTCAAACAGGCCATTCAGAGACCTGGGAACAGGGGATTACCTAACCTAGTCCACTACCACTAGCACCCGAACACTCTCCCAGAGGTCTGAGGTCCAACCAACTCAAATTACCAGCAATGCCACAGTGAGAACCTATCTACATGAGCCAAAAGAGAGTGCACCACAACCTCCTACGATAAACAGCAGAGGCCCTGGCAAAAGAGAACAGGTGAAGTACAAAGCTACCCATTTTCAGCTGTCAGAAGAAGCTCCAGATGAGAAGAAAGTAGTGTAAGAACCCTGGCAACATGATAAAAGAGGTTATTTTGACACCTCAAAAAGATCACACTGGCACTCCATCTGTGGACTCCAAACAAAAACAAATGTGTGAGATGGTAAATATGGAATCAAACTCTAGATTGCAAATAAGCTCAATGGGATTGATAAGACAGTGGAAAACCAACAAAAAAAAAAAAGAGAGAGAGAGAAATGATTCAAGATATGTGGGGATAGGGAACCTGTGGCCTTCTGAATCCTTGAGTATGGCCTTTTGACTAAATCCAAATTTTACAGAACAGATGATTTTAATAAATAGATTTGTTCTATGATGTTTGGACTCAGTCAAGGGGACACACTTGAAGACTGGTGGACCACATATGATCTTGAGGACACAAGCTCCCTATCTGAAGGCAGCACAAATATAAAAATTATAGATATCTCTGAGAGAGAAGAAAAAATAAAGCAAAAACTCATGGAAAACCTTTTTGAGAGTATAATAGAGGAAAACTTTGCTGGTATTAATTGAAATTTAGACATTCAGATACAAGAAGGTCATTGAGCACCTGTAAGATTCATGGCAAATAGGACATCACCAAGGCACATAAATCATCAGTTTGACCAAAGGCAAAGTGAAGGAAAAAAATCCTACAGATGTGAGATTTTTTTTTTTTTTTTGCAGTTTTTGGCTGGGGCTGGGTTTGAACCCACCACCTCTGGCATATGGGGCTGGCACCCTACTCCTTTGAGCCACAGGCACCACCTGTATAAATGTGAGATTAAAGCATAGCATAATTTACAAAGACTAACCCATCAGACAGAAGGTAGACATCTCAGAAGAGGAACTGGGAGTCCCACTTCCAGTATTAAACACAGTAACTGCCAGCCAAGATTTGTGTATCCTGCAAAACTAAGTTTCATAAATGAAGGAGAAATAAAGTCTTTCCCAGACAAGTAAATGCTGAGGGAATTTGTCACCACTAGACCTACCTGTAAGAAATGCTTAACAGTGCTCCATTATGGAAGGAAACAATTGATACCACCAGTGTAAAAGCACCCAAAAGAAAAAACTTGCAGATCTTATAGAACAATAACACAAGGGAGAAAACAAAGACATGAGGTAGCAACCAATGTGACTAGAACAGCATCTCGCATATCATTGTTAAAACTGGGTTCCAACAATCTAAATTCCTCATTTAAAAGATAGACTGGCAAAATGGACAAACAGCACAATTCAGACACAGCATGCTTATATGCTGTCTCTAAAAAAACCATGCAACTCCCAACTATTCTCATAGACTCAAAGGTAAAAAATATTTCACACAAATGGAAACCAAAAGATGGCAAGTATACATATTCTTACATAAAATAGATTTTAAATCAACAGCAATAAAAAAGATAGTCATTATGTAATGATAAGTGGATCGATTCAACAAGGAGATATGTCGGGTCCCATCTGGGTTGCCACTTGTTGGGGTCCGGGACTGGCCAGGTCTCCAGCCTGGGCTTATCTATTGTCCAGACACGGACCTCTGTGTTACCTTGCTCAGGAGCAATTACCCTTAGGTGGCTGAGAGCTGTTCACCTTAGCAGAAGGGAGAGAGAGAGGGAAACAGTGTTTGAGGGAGAGAAACAGTATTAGTAAGAGAGTGAATCTTAGCGTCTTGTTAGAGAAATGCCGTACAGGCAGGAGAAGCAGAAGAGTCAGAGTAAGCAAGTCCATGAAAGAATGCGCACTCCCTGACTGCCTTCTCCTGCAGCTTTTTATAGACACAACCCCGTGGCTTCTTGCACCACAGGTGTAGAGACTGCCAATCACTGTTGTTCTCACCTCACCAGCTCTCCCTTCCCCATGCCCTTATCACCAAGGTGTTACATTACATGTTACTGGTATTATAATTACTGAGTGTTTCCAAGCTTAGCTCTCACTTCTCCTTTCCTTAAAGATATATGGTCTGCCACAGAGATTTAACCATTCTAAATAGAAGGTATCCTTAAAGGTCTGAGGGTCTGACACTTAAGATTGCAAACTCATCCTAGAAAAAGTGCCACATACCTCATTGCTGAATATCATTATGCTCACCTTCAAAGTACTCCCTTTGGGAAGCTGTGCACTGATGCCAGAACCTAGACCACCCTTCAAAGTGATTTTGCAACTCTTTTCCTGTAATGGCCATCAAAGCTGTTGTATTATCCTTAATGTCCTGGATTTTTATCAAAATGTCTTTATTTCAACATTTCCTTTAGCTTTAGGTAAAAAAAAAAAAAAAAAAGTCATTGAGGGCCAGATAAGGTGAGTAGGGAGGGTGTTCTAATACAGTTATTTGTTTTGTTTACTGGCTAAAAACTCCCTCATAGATAGTGCCGTGTGCACTGGTGCATTGTTGTGATGTAAGAGCCATGAGTTGTTGGTGAAAAGTTCAGGTCATTTTCATCTAACTGTTTTAGGCAGCCTTTTCATCACTTCCAAATAGTGAACTTGGTTAACTCTTTGTCCAATTGCTATGAATTGGACAATCCCTATGATATCAAAAAAGTTTAGCAATATTGTTTTGACTCTTGATTTGGACTGAAGGAACTCTTTTGGTCATGGAGAATTGGTGGCAAGTTTACAAACTTAATTGTCAGACCTCATATGCACCTGTCACAGAAGATCTTAGATTCATAAAACAAAACCTACTAGACCTAAGGAAAGAGATAAACAGCAAATTCATAATACTGGGCACTTCAACCAGTTGGACCAACCGTTTTCCCAATTGCTACAAATTCATAATGAATCATCCTTATATATCAAAAGAGTGTGGCAACATTGTTTTGACTCTAGATTTGGTACAATGGAACTTTTTTAACTTTCTTGGTCATGGAGAATTTGCTGACATCCATTATGCACCCTGACAGTTTGTTTCAGGTTGTACCAGTGAAGACAGCACCCTAAAGATCATTTTGCCTCTCCAATAGGTCTTGGAAAATTTAAACTCTTCTTTGCTTTTTTTTTTTTTTTGCAGCTTTTGTCCGGGGCCAGGTTTGAACCCACTGCTTCCAGTATGTGAGGCCGGTGCCCTACTCCTTGAGCCACCCAATTCTTCTTTGCTTTTATTCATCAATGAGCTCCTTAGGGACCATTTATAGAAACAACTTTTTCATGCCAAGATTTTCGGTTAAGATTTTCCTAATTGTTTGTCTATCAATGCTTACTTGGTCTGCTATGCTTCACAGTCAGCCAAGGATTTTGATGCACAATTTGATAAATTTGTGCAGTGTTTTTGTCAGTTTTGCTCATTACTGGCCACCCTGACTTCACTTTATCAATGATACTTTCTCTCCCCTCAGAAAAATGTTTAATCCATTTGTACATTGCCATTTTCTTCACAACAGTATCCCCATGAACTTGGACAAACATGTCCCTGATTTCACATCTACTCTTGCCAAGTTTAACAAGAAATTTTATGTTTATTTATTGCTCTAATACAAGCTTGGACATTCTTGTTAATGTACATAAAAACACACAATAATAATCAATACCCCTCAGTAAGACACCAACACATGTTGATGTGAACATAGCTGTGAAACACTGACATACCTGGGTGATGAAAACTTACTGAGCTCTTTTTACAGCACTGCCAACCAACGTAAGTGAATGGTGGCAAGTTTACAAACTTAATTGTCAGACCTTATATGCACCTGTCACAGAAGCTCTTAGATTCATAAAACAAAAACTACTAGACCTAAGGAAAGAGATAAACAGCAACGACATAATACCAGACGCGTCAACACTCCACTGACAGAATTAGACAAATCATCAAGGCAGAAAACCAACAAAGAAGCACTAGACTTAAACAGGACTCTAGAATAAATGGACCTAATAAAAATTTATAGTACATTCTACCCCCAAACTACAGAATATAAATTCTTCTTATAAGCACATGGAACATTTTTCAAGATAGATAGAGTATACCTTCTCAGACCACAGTAGGAAAAAACTAGAAATAATTCCCAGAGGAACTCTCTAAACTATACAAATATATGGAAACCATACAAATATATAATGAAACAACCTTTGGATCCATGATGAAATCAGGACTGCAATAAAAATTTATTGGAATTAAACTACAAAGGCAAGACAAACTACCGAAATCACTGGGAAACAGAAAAAGCAGTGGCGAGGTGTATGTACAGTACTAAATGCCTGCATCAAAAGACAGAAAGTTAACAAATTGCCAGTCTAATGTTATACCTCATGGAACTGGGAGAGGAATATAGGCGAAAAGCCTATATGTGCCTTTAAACAGATTCATTCTGTGAGAACAGGTTTGAAGTCTTTTAGTGAGTTGGGAAGGAGAGACTGGGATAGAACTCCATTTTGACCTTAGGCCTGCTCACGCAGAAGGTAATACTTTAGTGAACAAAGGCTCGTTCTTAGGGGCAGGGCTTGCAGGCAAGTCTTTGGTATATCTTAGGAATCTCCACCACTCCTAGAGAATGAATAACCGCCTCCAGATGGTCTGTTAAAGGTTCTA
This sequence comes from Perodicticus potto, assembly GCA_963574655.1. Classification (NCBI taxonomy): domain Eukaryota; kingdom Metazoa; phylum Chordata; class Mammalia; order Primates; family Lorisidae; genus Perodicticus; species Perodicticus potto. The sequence continues at coordinate 28,555 of CAUYRH010148956.1, forward strand.
GCATTCAAGCAGTTTAATCTCCCAGAGTTTGCTTTGTGGCTTAGATTTAATTTTAGATGTAATGATAGTAAAAGATAATAGTTAATGGAGTGTTGTGTTGGTTGATCAATAGACAGGTGGACACCGGGCTGGTGATGGCCTGGTCATGAGGTGGTCAGGTGATAATCATGAGAATCAAGTCACCAGACTTTAGATGGATGATGTATACATCATAAGATTATTGATTAATAGTGTATAAGTGTAGTATTGGCTATATAAGCTGTGTTAAAATAAAGATTTTTTTGCTACATGCCTAAGAGAGCTTGTAGCCTCCCTTATTCCATACAATTCCTTCAGCAGGTCTTAGCCCCTGTGGTGTCGCTCTGCACCCCAGAAAAGCTACAAAGATAACAGAAGAAAAGAAATAATGAACATCAGAGTAGAACTAAATGAAATGGACACACACAAAAAAGAAAATACTGAGGATCAATGAAACAAAAAGTTGGTTCTTTGAAAAAAATTTACAAAATTGATAGACTGCTAGGTAGATTAAACATGAATAGGACAGAAAGAATTTAAGTAGGCCCAATCAGAAATGAAAAAGGAGACATTATTACTGATACCACAGAAATATAAACTGTCACTATTGTGACAACCTGTACACCCACAAACTAACAAATCTAGAGGAAATGAATAAAATGCATAACCTCCCAAGCTTGAATCAGGAAGAAACAGAAATGCTGAGCAGATCCATAACAAGTAGTGAGACTGAAACAGTAATAAAAAATCTCCCAACAAGAAAAAACCTAGATCAGTAGGATTCACAGTCAAATTGTACCAGACCTGTAAAGATGAACTGTCTTCTATCCTACTTAAATGGTTTCATAACATTGCAAAGAAGTGAATCCTCCCTAGTTCATTCTACAAAACCAGTTATCACCTTGATTCCAAAGCCAGGAAAAGACACAACACAAAGAGAAAACTACAGACCAATATCCCCCATGAACATAGATCCAAAAATCCTCAACAAAATACTAGCAAACCGTGTCTGAACACATCAAAAAGAATTTATCACAATCAAGAGGTTTCATCCTATGATGCAAGGATGGTTCAACATATGTAAATTAAATGCACATCACCACATAAACAGAATTAAAAACAAAAACCATATGATCATCTCAATGGATATAGAAATATACAGCATCCTAATATGGTAAAAACCGTCAACAAACTACACATAGAAGGAACATACTTCAAAATAATAGAGGCCATATATGACAAACTCATAGGCAACCTCATACTGAATAAGGAAAAGTTGAAAGCATTCCTTCTAAGAATTGGAACAAGACAAGGATGCCCACTGTTAAGGAGAAAACAGAAATACCTCTTTCATATTTACATGGATGGAGCTGGAACATATTCTTTTTAGCAAAGTATCTCAAGAATGGAAGAAAAAGTATCCAATGTACTCAGCCCTACTATGAAGCTAATTCATAGCTTTCGTATGAAGTCTATAACCCAACTATAGCACAAGAATATGGGGAAAGGGGCAAGGGTAGGGAGGGGAGAGGGGAGGTTGGGGTGGAGGAAGGGAAATTGGTGGGGCCACACCTACGGTGCACCTTGGAAGGGCACAGGCGAACCTTACTAAATGCAGAATACAAATGTCTTCATATAATAACTGAGATAATGCCAGGAAGGCTATGTTAATCAGTGTGATGAAAATAGTTCAGATTGTGATGAAAACAGCACATTGTACCCCTTGATTGCACTATTGTACACAGCTATGATTTAATAATAAAGACAATTAAAAAAAAAAAAAAGTAGAACACTTAGCAGAGCAGTCAGGCAACAGAAAGAAAGGACATCCAAATTGGAAAAGAGGAGGTTGACCTACCCATTTGCTGCTGATCTGATCTTCCACCTGGAAAATCTTAAATACTCCTTCAAAACACTGGTAGAATTGATACATAAATTTATTACAGTTTCAGATTACAAAATTAATGTACACAAATCAGTACCACTTCAATACATTAATAACAATCAAGCTCAGGGTCAAATCAAGGACTCAATACCATTTACAATAACTGCAAAGAAAAGAAAATACCTAGGAATACCTAGGAATATACTTAACCAAGAAAGATCACTACACGAAGAATTACAAAACCCTAATGGAAGAAATCATTGTTGATACAAACCAATGAAAAAACATTCCATGATCATGGATCGGAAGAAACAATATTGTTAAAATGTTTATAATTCTCAAAGTGATTTATAGATTTACTGTAATTCCCATCAAAATACCAATGTCATTTTTCATAGATCTTAAAGGAAAAATTCCTAAATCTCATATGGAAACAAAAAAGAGCCTAAGTAGCCAAAGCAATCCTAAGCAAAAGGAACAAATCTAAAGATATCACATTACCTGACTTCAAATTACACTACAAAGCCATAGGAACCAAAGAAACATAATACTTGTACAAAAGCAGACACATAGATAAATGGAACAGAATAGAGAACCCCAAAATAAAACCATGTTGCTATAACTAAATGATTTTTGACAAAACAGACAAAAACATACACTGGGAAATAGGTGTCCTATTCAATGAATGGTGCTGGGAAAATTGGATAGCCATACACAGAAGAATGAAACAGGATCCCTATTTCTCACCATATGCAAAAATTAACTCTAGATGGATTAAAGGTTTAAATGTAAGACCTGAAGCCATAAAAATTCTGGAAGAAAATGTAATAAAAAGTTTTCTGGGTATTGGCCTAGATAAAGATTTATGACTTAGACCCCAGTGCAAATACAGAAACAACAAAAATAAATGAATGGGACTTAATTAAACTAAAAGGTTTTTGCATAGCAAAGGTAATAATGAACAGAGTAGACTGAAAACCCACAGAAAGGGAGAAAGTATTTACAACTGTACATGTGGCAAAGAACTATTATCCAGAATCCATAAAGAATTCAAATTAGCAACAACAAAAATAACCCCATTAAAAAGTGGGCAAAAGCATGCAGAGTTTTTTTTTTTAATGAGAAGATACAAATGGCTAGGAAACATCTGACAAAATTTTCAACATTACTAATCATCTGGGAAATGCAACTTAAAAACCACAATAAGGTATCACCTTACTCCTGTCAGAACAGACGTTATTAAAAAGTCAGAAAACAGTAGAGGTTTGTGCAGATGTAGTGAAAAGAGAATGCTTGTGCATGGTGGTGGTAATGTAAGTCAGTACAACCTCTATGGAAAACAATATGAAGATTGCTCACTGGACTAAAAGTAGACCTACCATTTGATCAAGCAATCTCAGTACTGGGTACTTCCCCAAAGGAAAAGTAGTCAGTTTACAAAAAAAGACAACTGCACCTGAATGTTTATTATAGTACAACTCATAATAGGGAAGACATGGACTCAACCTAAGTGCCCATAAACTGATGTGTGTGTGTGTGTGTGTGTGTATACATACACATAGGAGTACCAATCAGACGTAAAAATAGATTTGAAGGGAACCATAGACCATTGTCTTAAGTATCTCGGGAATAGAAAAACAAATACCACATGTTCTCACTTACACGTGAGAGCTAAATGATGGGTATATAAGGTCATAAAGTGGCATAATGGACACTGGAAAGTAAGAATCAGAGGTGAGAGGAGGGATTGAGAGATCAAAAATTATGTACTGGATACAAGGAACACTATTTTGGTGATGGATACATTGAGGATCCTGACTTCATCTTATACAATTTAACCCCGTAACAAAAAACACTTGTACCCCCTAAATCTATTGAAATAAAAAAAAGGCTAAACGTGAAATTTCAAAGGTGTTACTGAAATAAGTCATTGATATTCATTAACCTATTCATTTAAGGATAATAAAAAATGTTTGAAAATCTACTTTAATATGTAATCTAGTTTCTTTTTTTTTTTTTTTTTTTTTTAATTGTTGGGGATTCATTGAGGGTACAAGAAACCAGGTTACACTGATTACATTTGTTAGGTAAAGTCCCTCTTACAATCGTGTTTTGCCCCCAAAAGGCATGGCATACACCAAAACCCCACCCCCCTCGCTCCTTCCCTCTCTCTGCTCTTCCTAGTTTC
>CAUYRH010148957.1:0-23154 GCA_963574655.1 Perodicticus potto
AAATATCATGAATGTTACATTAATCAGGTGGATAAAAATATCTCCGATTGTATGGGAAGCCCGCACACTGTACTCCAAGCCTGAATCATTGTACACAGTTATGACTCAATAAAAAATAATTAAAAATTAAAAAAAAAAAAATAATTGAAATCAGCTAATTTCAGTGGATGACAGCAATGGCTCTTGGGTGATATTTCCTGCCACTTACCATTTGTCACTTTAATTTTGGCAAGGCACCTGTCAGGTTTCTTATCTCAAAATAATAGTAACTCCATCGTTGTCCAATTATGAGAATTAAATGTGCTATTATCTGTACAGTGCTTAGTATAATACTTATTACATAGTATTCTCTCACAGATCTAAACTATCGTATTGTTAGCATTGCTATTATTAGTATTATTATTTAAATTCCTGCCTTCAAATCCCCTGAAGCTACTCTGCTTTCTGCTCTTTTGTGATCCTAATTTTCTATATCTTTATATACTTTCAAAAATTCCTTTCCCATTTACATTAACTAGAATCATTTTTCTCTTTTGCTGTAATAGGGTAGCAGAGTTTGACCAGGCAAGCAACCTTTAATGTTAAATGCTTTACCAGTAATTCTTACATGTCACCTACCACTTAACTAATGGTTTTCTGTGCTAATTAGAGGAAAATCTTTACCTTTCCTTTGTTTAAAAATCTAATGTAGATCTTCTTGAAGTCACGCACTGTAATTGTACACTTGTCATTACTGTAGTCTTCCATTACACTGAAATAGAAAGAAAAGGAATATTGAGGGTGGAAAGCTGAGGCATAAACACTCTCAGGGAATTGTTTTCCAATTGGGAAAATTTGATTCTGGCAAACTCACTTCTTGGATGTGTACTTGTGACCTGTTTCCTATTCAAACTCTTATTTCGTGAAACAGCTCTGCACTGAGCCAGAGGTTACTGCTGACTGTGGGTGTAACAAGAATTACTTAGTTATTTTCCCACAAACAGACTTGAAGTCATTCTTGGACTCTGTTGTGTTTTTGCTTGAATTTATCTCACACATTTTAGGGTTGCTGTTTTCAGCTGTGGAAGAAGGAGAGGTGCTTTCCATGATGATATCTCCGAGGTTGTGAATGCTTTTGAGAACATCAGGTATGAAATTGGCTCACTCCTCCCTTTATTTTTCTCTGATGTGGCCTCTTGCCTCATTCTCAGCATGATTATGTTTTCAATTACTTATGTAAATTTATCAGAAATCCTACCCTTTACTTGATGTTATGTTGGAAATACAGACTGTAGAGGTTTTAGTCGAGCTTCTCACCGGGGTTGAAGACGACAGGGGAAACGGTCACCCTGGACCCAGGGCATCTCCAAGCCACCTGCTCTGCCCATGTGGGTTCTCAGCAGGTGCTCCCCACGTAGAAACTTTTATGCTCTCCCAGGCGTCAGTGCTGTTAGCACGCTCTCAGCTTTGTGGAATCGAAGACCACACTGCAGCCTTTGTACTGATTTTTGAACAAAGTATTTACATGCTGTAATCATGGACTTCATTTCTTGGCTTTTCTTGGGAAGATTAACCCAGATTTAGCTGTTAGGCCATGTCATCACTGAAAACATCTCTTAAGCATGCCATTTATTTATTTTTGCTGATAACAAATTTTAATTTTGAAAATCATGTGATTGTAGTGTCTCAGTTGTAGAAATGCAACTTGATAAATTAGTAAAGGAGAGAGAGGCAAGAAACAGCCCTCTATATTTGTATTACTCTGATAAAAACCCTCCTGACATTCGAGCTAAAATGTCTTTCAATTTCTTTCTAAGCCCTTTGTCTCTGTTTTTTTTGCATAGAGCTTATCACCATGCTAATTCTCTCTATCTTATCATGATTTTCTACCTTTTCTGTTAAGCCACGTTTCCCCATAAGGTCGCGTATTTACCATAATTGTTTTTTTTTTAATTCTAGTGAGTGTAGATAGCTGTCATTTATTTATTCCTTTATTTTTGATCATTTATGTTTTTTTCTAGTTTAGTACTGTGATATATAATACTGAGATGAGGATATTGTTTATGTAATTATTCTCCATGATATGAATTACTTCTGAGAGGTGGAATTAATTATTCAAAGGTCTGAATAGTTTTATTTTTCTAGATATATCCTGCCAATAAGCCATAATCATTTATAAAGCCATTTTAAAGAGTACTCACCTTCCATCTCATTCTGTCTTTCCCCCCCTCTCTATCCACCCATCATCTATACATCATCCATTTATCTATTATTTAGCACCTGTCTAGTGAGCGATCTCTGTGTGGGCATCAGAGTTGGATAGGAGAGGGAGGGAAGCCTCTTTTAGTAATGCGTCTCAGCTATTCATAATCCTTTGATAGATGATATCAACCTCTCTAACTTAGCATCATAACCGTAACTTAAGCTTGTGTCCAGCTGCTTTTCTTCTAACCTGAAGAGTTTCTTCCATCGGGATCCAAGTAGCTGGCTCCTGTTTCCATCCTCCAGTACCCTGAGCCTCAGTCTTGGACTCCGTCTCTCGCCGATATATTCATCCCTCAGTGATCTCCTAGAGCCCCGTGGCTTTATGTATATCACCTATATGTACTATTTATATAGGACATTTCAAATTTATATTAGAATTCTATATCCAGTAGCCAACTCAGATCTCCACCTGGAGGTACAACAGGATTCTCAAAATATTCACAACCGAACTTCAGACCTTTTGTCCTAAGTTGGCCACTCACAGGCCTGCCATTTGCTTATGCCAAGAGCCTTGTGTCATCACTGCCTCCTTGCTGTCACTGCTAGCAGGCAAGCAATCCATCAGGAAATCCAGCTGGCCCCTTTATAAAAATAGGTTCAGAGCCCAACAAGCTTTGCCCCCTGCTCTGCCATCTGCTTCTCCAAGCCACTGTCATCAACTGCTTGGATTGCTGGTCCCTTTCCTTCCATCCCTAGCCCCTCCGTCTGCTGCCAGCAAGACGGCAAGCCAGAACATGTCATTTCTCTGTTTGACACCCTCCAGTGAGTCTTCCTTTTATTCAGAATACAAATGAAAGACCAATAGACACCAAGGGCAAATCTCAGAAGACCTCATCTCCTAACGCTCTCTGGCCATCCCTGTCTGTGGTCACGCTGCTTCCGTCCCACTCGCCCGTGGGGTTCCTGCACGTGTGGGCTGGACCTGGGTGCCGGCCTTAGATGCTCACATGGCTCTCCCTTGTCAACCACAGCAGAACAACAGGGCTCTTGTCTGTTCTGTTCCCTGAAGCATCCCCATGCTTAGAAATGTACTTGACAGATGGTAGGCACTAAATACGTATTTGTTGAATGGATAGTGAGGAAACCATACAGGTTAGCTAAATTACTCTGGAGTAACAACCTATTACTTGGCAGATTTAAAAGTTGAATTTAGTTCTGGCTGACACCTGATACACAATAATTGGAATATTCCCACTTTTCTAGTTTTTGAATTTATCTTTTTTTTTTGCAGTTTTTTAAGCTGGGGTGGGGTTTGAACCCGCCACCTCTGGCATATGGGGGCCAGTGCCCTTCTCCTTTGAGCCACAGGTGCCACCCTGAATTTATCTTTTCCTTAAAATGTTGGTAAAGCCATTTGTAAAATCATTTGGGTTAGTATTCTGTTGGAATAAAGATTCACCTTATCTAATAGTTATATGACTATTCTGGTTTTCTATTTCTTTTTGAGTCATTTTCTTTAAAGTTGTATTTTCTAAAAGTTTATTTTTTCTAAGTTTTTATATTTAATGTCATAACATTATTTATAGTTGTTTCAGGAGTCCTGGGGACTACCCACTCGTTTAGGGGTTTACTGGAAACACTTACACACCCTAAAAGAAAGTTGTACTCACCAATGAGATGCTTCTCCTGAGACAAGGGGAAAATATACACGAATAAAGTCAGAAGCTCAGGTGTAGACTTCTAAGAACTTTCCCTTTAATGGTGGCATAGCCATTCTTTTCTTTACAGCTGAAAACCACAAAGGCAGAGGTGAGATTTCTTCTCCCAAGGGAAGCTCACTAAATCTTGCAGTTCCAAGTTCTTAAAAAGTCTTAAGGTATCTGTGTGACCAGTTTTGGTGTTGGCCCCAAATCAGGGGCACTTTATGTATCTTCATGATTGCTTTAAATGATGTCAGAAGTCTGATGCATCTTGATCCGCTGTTCAATCTGGGCATATTGAACAACATCCTAATCACAACTGACTGAAATATTCCGTGAGTTAAGTTCTCACAGTTTGACCACACAGTGCCAGGGTTCCAGTTGTCCCTGGAGAAATGTAAGAACTGGGAAAAGCAGACTTGCTGTGTTCACTCTTCCCTTTTATCTTATTGCCAAAGCATCTATAATAGTTTCTTTTTAATTCATAATGTTTACTTGTGCTGACATCTTTTTTCTCATTATTATTGCAAGAATTTTATACCCCTTATTTCAAAAGAACAAATTTTGTCTTTATTGATCTGCTGTAATATATCCTAGAAGGTTAGATATTCTATAATATTATATAAGGTAGATATTATAAAAACCTACATTTTATAATATTAATATATAATACATACTGTATAAATTATATTTGATATTATGTACTGTATTCTGTACATGTTCTATATTCATTATAAAATATAACATCTATTCTAATATTATACATGCTATATTCCTAATGCTTCTTTTATTTTTATCACTATTTTTCTTCTATTTTCTTTGGTGCTATTTTGTTGGAGTTGATTTATGTCCTGATGTTTGGCTACATTTTGTAAGTATTCAATGTGAGTATGAAAATCAGTGTGTTGTTTACCTGCCAGATGCAACGTTCTAAGTATGGGCAGTAGATGAAACTTGTTCATGTCGTTCTAATTTTCTATAGTATTCCTGTTTAATTCATTGTTTCTTGCTTGATTTATAACACCAAGAGATGTATATTAAAGACCTTTCCTCATAGGTTAATTAGCTAATTCTTCCTAGCTGTGTCATTTTTGGTTGCATATTTTGATGTATCAGTCCGTGTACAGTTTGCAATGGTTTATCTAACTATTCTTTTTTTTTTTTGCTGTTTTTGGCCATAGCTGGGCTTGAACCTGCCACCTCTGGCATATGGAGCTGGAGCCCTACCCCTTTGAGCCATAGGTGCCGCCCTTATCTAACTATTCTAAGAAGCCTTTCTCATTGTGCATTGATACTTTGTGTTTACAAATGTGCTTTGCTTTAAGTTCTTTTCTGTTTGATGTGACCATTGCCGCAGTGTCATTCTTTTGGTCCCCTTTACCTGAGTATGTCTCCATTATTTTACCTTAAAACATTTTGTATCTTTTTAGAACCAATTGTATAACTATACTTGGCAACTTGGTAAAGACCTTCCCTAGACCTTCCCTAGGGTTTACTTACATGTTTTTTTTTTCATTTGTGTCATAACTTTTTTGTTTTTTTTTTTTTTGAGACAAAGTTTCACTCTGTCACAGTGGGTAGAGGACCCTGCTCACTGCAACCTCAAACTCTTAGGCTCAAGTGATTCTCTTGCCGCAGTCTCTTGAGTTGCCAAGGACTACACGTGCCCACCACAATGTCTGCCTAGTTTTTCTTTTTTTACTAGAGGTGGGGTCTTGTTCTTGCTCAGGCTGATCTTGAACTTCTTAGCTCTAGCAATCTACCTGCCTCTGGCTTCCACAGTGCTGGGATTACAGGAGTGAGCCACTGCCTAGCCAGTGTGGGAATATCTTCAGGAGCTATACCCACCAGTAAACATCTTGAAGACAATGTTACAAATATCTTACTTATATTTGCCTCAGTACTGCCCACTTGCTCTGAAATGCCTGCACTGGTGTGCGTTCTCCCCAAAAGGACAAGGGGGCTTGTTTCTGTACACACCCATTTCTGTAGACGCTTGACATTTTCTAGCTCTCTAAATTTTGTACATCTCATTTGTGTGTAATGATAAATCATTTTTGATATAAATTATATTTCTCTGATTACTATTCAATTTCAGAAAATTGTGTTTGTTTCTTTTTTTTTTTTGGAGACAGAGTCTCACTTTGTCATTCCTGGGTAGAGTGCCGTGGCATTGTATTTCACAGCAACTTCAAACTCTTGGGCTCAAGAAATCCTTTTGCTTCAGCCCCTACAGTATCTGGGACTACAGGCACCCACCATAATGCCCGGCTATTTTTTTAGAGACGAGGTCTCACTCTGGCTTAGGCTGGTCTCAAACTCATGTGCTCAGGTGAGCCACCTGCCTCGGTCTCCCAGAGTGATGGTATTATTATTATTATTTTTTTACTTTTAAGTTTTCCTGTCTATAAATTATCTTCATATCATTATCCATTATTAAATTAGAAAGCTTGTTTTTTATTTTTTGCAAGATTCCCCTGACCTGGATATTAATTTCTTTCATTTTAGGCATTAGAAATATATTCTCCCAATGTGAATTTTTTCTATACATTTAGTTGAATGGGTATAATGCTGCAATTACGAGAGACGAGTAAGTTCTAGAGATCTGCTACACAACATAGAAACTACACCGGAAAATATGGGATTGTATACTTGGAAATTTGTTAAGAGAATACTTCTTATGTTCAGTGTTCTTATTATAAAAAATGAACCATGGAGCACAAAGCAACTTTTGTCTATCACCTTGATTGTGGTGATGGTATTGTAGGTGCTTGGATATGTGTCAACTCATCAACCTGCACCCCGTAAATACGTGTAGCTCTTTGTATGTCAAGCACATATCACTAAAGATGTTAAAAAATAAAGTGTACTCTTTAAGTGTTATGTAACGTACTACTATTTTGGTTACGGTGTATACTTCTGAAATTTAGTCTAAGAAGTCTTCTGTTCTATGTCAGAAAAATTTTCCCTGACAATATTTCCCATTAACTTTGAAAATTTACTTCAAGTCAAATGTTACTTTACTTCAGTGAGATTTACTTTAAGCCAAATGTTTACTTTCATCACAGTTGGCTTTTATATGTGACAAGAGACTGGAGAGAATTTTTATTTATTTTTATTAATTTTTGTCAACATTATCTTAAGCTATTCATCTTATCACTATTTCATTCAGGTATCCTCCTTACCAAGTATGACATTTTCCTTCACACATAAGTATATGTCTGGCACAACCATCTTGTTTCATTGGCTGATAAGACTATTCTTGAGGGCCAACAAATATATGTTTTTTACCAAACCTTTCTAATATGCCCTATATTTGGCATGGACAGCCTTTCCATTCCCCCTTGTTTTTTATGTTGACTTAGAGAGTCTTCACTAACAACATGATATTTAACTTCAGCCCTTTCCCTTGCACATATTTTACATATATAAAAATTTGCATTGTATTCTCACATATTTAATCACATTTAGGTCACATTGAACGCTATTTTGAGCCTATTTTTCTTACTGATCTTTTCCTTTGTGTCATTTGGTTTTCTTGCGCATGTCTGCTAATCACTCTCTTGAATTTCATCTTAGTTTATATGTTCCATATTTTAAAAACCAATTTCTTATTGGCAGCCATTTAGATTGTTTCCAATTTTTCACTATTATAAATTATGCTGCAAAGAACAGTATTGCACATGCATCTTTTTAAACATCTATGATTGATTCCTTAGGACAAATTGCTAGAAATAAAACTCCTTCATCAAAGGGTATGCTATTTTTTGAGGCTTTCTCCTTGCACTGCCTAATTGCCCTCCAGGCAGTTTGTTCTAAGTTATACTTTCATAGCAAGAATACAGGAGGACTCATTTTATCATGTTCCACAATACTGAGAATAATTATTATTGCAATTGTTATAAAGGTTTCTCTTGATGTAGAAAAATTGTATATGAAAAAGTGTAATATTACTAGATGTTGAACATTTTAAGAATATTCATCGATCATTTGAATTTTTGTGTGTATTTATTTCCTCTGTTCAGCTTTCTTTTGAGATTCTCATTATCTTATTCAATTATTATTATTTTTTTTTTGAGACAGAGTCTTGTCTGTTGCCCCAGCTAGAGTGCTGTGGCATCGTGACAGTGTCAAACTGCAGGGCACAAGTGGTCCTCCTGCCTCAGCCTCTCCAGTAGCTGGGTCTTCTTTCTATTTTCAGTGGAGTCAAGGTCTCACTCGTTCTCAGGTTGGTCTCAAACTCCTGAGCTCAAGGGGTCCTCCTGCCTCAGCCTCACAGAGTGCTAGGATTTTAGGCATGAGCCATGGTGCCTGGCCATCTCAAGGAATAGCAAGATTTATATTCTCCCCCTATCTTTCACACACACACACACACACACACACACACACACACACACACACACACACACACACATTGCTGATGCATTTTTCTATTTTGAATTGGCCTCTGTTGTGTAAAATTTACCTTCACATAGGTGTTAAAATTCTGTCTACTTGAGTTTGTAATTTTTCCTTTTCAGTTCTTCCGTTTGTATTTGTATTAACATTTAGGTAGTTGTTTTCCTCTCTGAGATCAGTTAAATATTGGCCATATTTTCTTATTTTCATAATGCTTTTGTTTATGCTTAAATTATTCTATCCCAGTTTTATTACTATTTAAAGATTTTATTCTCAATTAGTTTTTGTACAAGGGTTACTTTTCCTATTTATATTAAGTTTCATTTACATATGAACAATATTTAGTTATACAACTAACTTTATGCTGAACAGATATTATTTTTCTGGGCCACTCTACTCAGCCAATGCCTGCCAGTCTTGAATTCTTTTATTGACTTATTTAATCGAAGTACATTTGAATAATTACTCACCATGAAAACTAAAATTTTTTATCCCTGCACAAGGTGACATTTAACAGGGAGTAAAGTATACTGCTCCCAAAACTCTCTTTTCTCTTTTTCGTCTTTGGCATGGAGACATGAATAAGTTATCTTGGGTAGTTAGTATTTTGAAGGAGGCTGTGACTCTTTATTTATTTGTTTATTTATTGGTAGCTTTTTTATTTACCTTCATTTCTATGATTTTTATAAAAACTTGAAATCGAAAAGTGTTATGAAATTAATATTCAGTTATATTTTCCAATTGTTTTGGCCATACTCAGCTCAGAAAAGTTATCTTTGACTTGTTCTTCCACCCACCCACCTACCCATCCAACAGTACTTACTGTGCACCTGTTACCTTCTAGGTGCTGGAGGTATCACAGGCAGGTCTCCCAACCTCAGTACTACAGACACTTTGGACTGGACACTTCTCCACATGGGCTCTGTCCTGTGTGTTGTAGGATGTTCAGCAAGCAGCATTTCTGGTCCTTGTCAACTAGATGCCAGTAGCTCCTCCTTTTCCTCCAAGTTATGTGTGGAAACCAAAAGTGTTTCCAGGCATCACATAATGCCCTTTTGGGGCCAAATTGCACCTAATTGAGAACCCCTACCCTAGGGAATAAAACAGACAGTGTGTCTGTCTTCGTGGGGTCGTCAAGAGACATAAACCAAGCAAATGTGTTAATACGTGATGTGTTCTCTGGAGAGTAGGGCTGGGAGACAAGTTGAATGGGGGCCCTGGGAAGGACCCACATGCAGGGCTGAGTCTGGGGCAGAGTAGGAGGAAGCAAGTGAGCGGGTCAGGGAAGGAGCAGTTCAGGGTCTCTGAGCACCCAGGATGCTCAGAAATGGGCCTTGGTGGTCCTGTGAATGAAGGTGCCATGGCATCTGGGCTCTGAAGTCAAAGAGGCATGAGTGGCCAATGGGCAGGGGTTTTATTTACTCCAAGTGCAAAGAAAAGCCACAAGAATTTTGGATTAGGACCGCTGCCCTGTTATTTCTTTGATTATAGTCTTCCCTATAGCTTTCTGTTTTCACTTGATCTTTTTGACCTCAACTTGCTATATGTTCATGAGCACCCTTGCGAGTTTCACGTGGACCTGGTTCCTGGCACACTGTGGAGGGCACCATTCATAGGCTTCCTCACATTTCCTCTTATTTCTCTCATAGGAAATCATATAGATCTCTGTATTCATTTCTGTTGTTCGCCCCTTATTTCATGGGTAATCCTTTAGAAATGTATATTTTTTCAGAGAAGCGAGTCTCTGCTTTTCAAAAAGGCACTTGGATTCTATCCAGAGTGATAATTGATAGGGAAATTTTAACGGTGCTCTAACAGGCCCGTGTGCGGTCTCGGAGTGGGAGGTGAGCCAGGGCGCTGCACCTGCTTCCTCCGCTTCCTGCTGCCCTGAGCGGGGGGCTTTAGGAGCTTCGTGGGGTCCCCTTTATTTACCTCTCAGGGAAGCTTTCTCCTCTCTGCAGCTTTGCCCTTGCACAATCTCAGCAGACACTGCGAGTGTTCCCATGTGTGAGCTGCTCCCCTTCTTCAGTCCTCAGCATCCTTGGGGGAAGGTTTCTCTCCTTCCTTGTAAATTCTGTTATTTTCTTTCTTTTTCTTTTATTTTTTTAAATTTTTATTTATTTATTTTTATTAAATCATAGCTGTGTACATTAATGCAATCATGGGGTACAATGTGCTGGTTTTATATACAATTTGAAATATTTTCATCAAACTGGTTATCTCAAGAGGGCGGGAATTTGACCTGTGCCCATTCTGTGATCTTGCCTGGAAGATTTGTTATCATGATGCATCTGTTTAATTCAGTGAGTTTAAATTTCTCTGTGGACACAGTGGAGCACCCCCCGGGGCTCTGAATGAGAGTCATCAGACCGGGCGGACAGAGCACTGGGAACAGTGGTTGCTAAGCTGCCAACCTCAGAGGCCAGGCGTGAAGTCTGGCCAGCGCTGGGCGAGAGCTGGACTTTCTCTGAGCGGACTACTGGCCACTCCTGCTCAACCAGGAGCACAAAGACCCTTGTTCTCTCCATAGTGTTGGACTGGCATGATCTGAGCTTGCCCCATTATTTTCCACTATTTTGAGCTATGTACAGTTCTATATGTAGGATTTTATTGTCTAAAACTAAAATAGATTTATTCTTTTACTTATGATTATAAATAAAATTCAAAGTATTACATATTAGAAGACATTTAAAGAAATAGCCATGCAGAGATAGATATCTTAATAAATTTCTTTTCAGGTATTTTCAAACCTTTCCCCTCTCACCATGTAGAGCACTGTATTATTGTGCATGATGATTTCTAACCTTTTTTCTCCTGTCCAATAAATCCCTAGATATCTCCTCCCATGGATAAATTACTCTGTATCATCATCTCTGATGGATGAAGCTTCTTCTTTTGGTTAAATAGGCCATAACATCTTTACATTGAGGTCTCCAGCTATTCATGATTAGAACATAATTCTAATAATCATTTATATTTGCCTATGTATGTCCACCTACTACTATAGGAAAAATTCTTGAAAACAACTTCATGAGGTCAAAAGCTATACAGACACACACACGCTGTTGAGTGTATATGACATATGTATATATAAATTACATATACTTTTCTGTTAATTTCTCCAGGAAAATGTACCCATTTCTGCTTTTTAGAGCACTTTAAAGATTATGTAAGCAAACTACAATTATTTGCATAATCGGCCTTTATAAAATGAAAAAAAAAAAATTCTCTCCAAACTGCCTCAGGATGCTTTAGAGAGACACTCAACCCCAAATCATTAAGGTAAAGATTTCAGACCCCATGAGTTTATAACCATCTCCTATGCCTGATACACCACTATCAGCATAATAAAATACCAAGAAAGAAATTACGTCTGGATGGATTTTTTTTTTTTGAGAAGTTGCTAGCTCCCTAATGAGCTTTTAGCTACTTTAAATGTTGTAGATATAGAGATTTGTTTCCACATTAATTTTCTTGGAAACACTTATTCAAATGCTAGTCACTTATGATGTTCTCTTAAAGCGCTTCTAGTCACGCTAAAGGGATACACTTGCCAAACACACAATATTCATTCCACTCATGTGAAGTATCTCGCTGGGGGCAAAAGAGCTGCTAATGAATGTGAGAATTAGAACTAGGATAATAGAATTTGGCACTTGTGCCTTTAATCATATATAAGGGAAGACTCTGGATTGTGTTTAGTGGGAGTTGTATAACATGTATTGAACTGTTAACTTAAAAATACCGTGTTCTAGGTAAAAGATAGGTCATTCACAATAATTTAAGATACGAATGACATGTCTCTTATTCTCCCAGGAAACTGTATTGTGTACTAACCAAAGACTGAGATGGTGGAGGCTTCTTAGAAATGTCTTTGGTTAATCCCTTTCCTTCCAGAAACAGACCCTGGCGTCCCTCATAGTCTGTAAAGATTCTAGTGAATGAATGGCTATGAATTCAGGGAGTCAGAGCAGCGGAAAAAATGTCCTCGGGTACTGGACTTTCTTGTTAAAATTATGTACTTTCCCCCCTAATTAATTCAGGCCTTTTTGCCAACTACCAAAATACTCCGACCTCCCAAGAGGAAGGGCACCCTGCAGATGGTCACATGTGAAGTCTCATCAGGTGGAATCAATTAGAACTAATCAACAGAGGCTTTAATTTTCTTAGTCCTCCGGATCAGGTCAGGTGTTTAAAGGTCTGAGACTGGGCGAGTAGCCCCCTGTCACAGTTCTGGAAGGTAACTGGTCCAATTAGTGAGCTCACGCTTGGCTGCCGCCATGGTCAAGGGTGATGCTGCCTTCTCCGAATACGATTTTCCACCTCTTTCTGATTTTGCAAAAGCACATTTTCTCCTGGTGTCTCGAATTGCTTGCATATCCCTTCCTAAATAAAAGAAGCCACGGGATTTTGAGCTTTCTTTTTTGCCCTAGAAGATAAAGGTGAAGGAAGAGGGAATGTGAAAAACTTGACAGAGAGCTAGGACACAGGAAGGAATCCACCTCCCTGGAACTCCGTTTGAGATGCCCAGCGCCAGGCATGATGTGAGCGTCCCCAAGTCTGCTATGATGGAAATGAACATACTACTGATTTTGAATTTTTTTCTCTCTATTGTTTCTGTGATGCAGCTGTTTAATGAGAATGATTCCTCAATAACTGATGACAATTTAATACATTAAATAGTACTTTCTATCAGAATAAAAACAAAAGGATCAATCATCTTTATTTTTGTATGGTTGAAACTAGTGATAACATTTCAAACAGATTTAAACCTGAACAACTTCCTTGGCCAATGATAACTTCTGTTTTCTCTTCTCTCCAAAAGTCAGGTTGTGAATATGTAGGCACGGAGCAAAACGGTGCTCCGTCTCCCTGGCGAAGAGTGAACATCTGGTGTCTGTGCACTGGAAGAACGGAGGCACTTCTGCCAATGGGGACAAGTTCTCGGGGCACTTACCCGATGCTGGCATGGTTATACTCTTTCACATTACATATTATCTCAGCCACTAACGGACCCCCTTCCTCTTCAGGCATAAATAAATGTAAACTCAAAATACGTGGAGGTTCAGGGGCCTCCTGAAGCTAATGCATGACCCCCAGCATAAGAGCTCAGGTTGCAAAGTAAGCTCCCTAACGGATGCTGGGCACGCCTGCTTCAGCTCACTGTGACAGAGAGGCGTCTATTAGCTGTGAAATTAATACATTTATCCTTTCCCAACTCCTCACATTGGCAACGTTACCAATACATTTTCTACACTGCTAAAAATATGACCATAGATCTCTGGGTGTAAATAATGATGACTTACTATTCCAACTTACTCTTTCTAATTTTCCCCTTCTGAAGAAAGTTGCCGTGGGAACACAGGTGCAGCATCCTGCTGTAACTTCTTGAATTCTAGCGATCAGGCTAATCTTTATGTGATTCTGACTGGATACAAATTCTTCCTCTCTTATTCAGTTAACAAGTAGTTATGAATACGCATCCAAGCCATTCTGTACGCTAAGTACAGAAAGTGGAAGCATGACCCTGACAGATATTACCCTCACCTTGAGGAAGTCCCGAACCACACTGCTGCCCTGAGAACTGACATCAATGACCACTAGTTTGAAACTTATAGTCAGGAAATAATTATTTTGTGGCTTATAGGTTAGTGGTCCGTCATAACTTTGTGAATACAACTCATTAGGGGGACTTCTTTATTTTATCATGATGAGCACTCCACAGCACGGTGCCCTGTGTTGAAGGTTGCAGGTGTCATTCTAATCTTACTGTGTTAGCCATTCCACCCGATCCTACATGACTCTGTGTCCTGTATGTAACAGCCCCAGAAAGACATGTGCTGACTGATCAACGATGAATAATTTCTCCAGTGGCTCCTTCATGTGACCCAACATCTCAACACAATGGCTGGTTTCTAGATCTAAGTCTTTACTCTCAGATAAATTGGGTGAGTCTATACTCTCAGCGTGAAGAGAACTAAATAGAACTGATTTGGAAATCAGAGCTGGTTTTGAGGTTAGTGTAGCAATCTCACCTCAGACCAGACATGCAAAGATGATCAGAAATGCTAACTCAATACTCCGGAGTGTTTCTACACACAGATTTAGGTATTTTATGGAAAGCAGGGAACTTCCAGTTCCCAGTACTACATGGAAGGTGCTTGGAAGTCAGCACTCCTAAAAGAACAATCTGAAAAAAGGGGAAAACAACATCTTAGCTCCCATCTCTCAGGGAATTGAAGTCCGGGCCACACCACTGCCCTGAGAGCTGGAGAGACCGACAGGCAGGTGCAGAGAACCACAGCTTGAGGGACGAGACGACCAGGAGAAGAAGCAGCCAGGTAGAGGCTTCCCCATCATCTGTGGGGACACTTTAAACTATGACTGATGAGTATCTGCAGGATCAGTGCGGACAAGGTGGAGAGATAACCTTGAAAGACGACCCATGGCCAGTTGCATGAGTTTATCTCCCTGAACCTTACACAGTCCTTACGGAGAAAAGTACCCTGGAGCTTCATGTAGGGAGAGGGGAAAAGTAACTACTTTTTGTCTTTATAATGTCTTTCCTCTTAGGTAAGTATTTCAACAGAGCTGAGCCTACTGCATTTCACCAAAATCTAACTTGCCTGGAGGAACCTCCAGCCTCATTTAGCCGTTAACACCGGCTGCAGGCTGCGCCCACTCTCCTCACAGTCACCACATATCAGGGGTGCCCGGCATGGGAAAAAGGATTGCAACCCAAGAGCTGCAAGCTCCAGGTCCTTGGAGGCTCTCAGGACACCCAGTGACAATAAGGTGAGAAGGAAGTAAAGGACACTAAAGGAAGTTTTAGGCTCCGAAAACACAGCTACAGCAAACAGCAAATAAGCCCAGGCTAATTCCTGGTCAGACCAATGACAACCCACACCAGAGACACACCTGTCTTCCTTCCTATTTCTCGTCACATCATATACAGCTTTCACTCAGAATTACAAGGCATTCTGAAAGTGAAAAAAAAAAAAATCCTGGACAAAAGACAAACCAAGCATCAGAACCGAGCTCAGATTCAGCAGACATTTTGGAATTATCAGACCAGGAGTAGAACTTACGATTAATATGCTACGAGTTCTGGGCTGCGCCTGTGGCTCAGTGAGTAGGGCGCCGGCCCCATATACAGAGGGTGGCAGGTTCAAACCCAGCCCCGGCCAAACCGAAACAAAAAAATAGCCAGGCATTGTGGGGGTGCCTGTAGTCCCAGCTACTTGGGAGGCTGAGGCAGGAGAATTGCTTGAGCCCAGGAGTTGGAGGTTGCTGTGAGCTGTGATGCCACAGCACTCTAATGAGGGTGATAGCTTGAGGCTCTGTCGTGCAAAAAAAAAAAAAAATGCTAAGATTTCTAAAGGAAAAAATAGACACTATGCAAGAACAGCCAGGGGAAAAATATGTGAGCCTAGAGCTATGTGAATAGAAACTTCCAAAACCGAAATGCAAAGAAAAAAAAAAGAAAAGAAGGATGAGCAAGAGCAACATATTCAAGAACTGTTGGACAATTCTAAGAGGTATAACATGTACGTATAAGGGGCTTACCAGAAAGAAAAGAAGGACATGTACAGAAAAATTATTTGAAGTAATAATGGCTGAGATTTTTCTAAAATTAGAGACAGAAACCAAACCACAGATTCAGGAAATTCAGAGAATACCAAGAAGGACAAATAACAATCAAACTTCAGACAGCCAAAGATAAAGAGAAAATCTTAAAGGAAGCTTGGGAGGAAAACATTGACCAGGAAAGGAACAGAAAAAAGAATTGGATTGAGCATCTCTTTAGAAACAATGCAAGCAAGCGGAGAGTGGATAAATACTTAAAAAAAACCCGTGACACTCATCAACTTAGAATTCTGTATTCTTTAAAAGTGCAGGAGAAATGAAGACGTTCTCAGTAGAGCAAATGTGAGCAGATGTGTCAGAAGCTGATGAGCTCTGCAGCAAAGGTTAAAAGAAGTTCTTCAGAAAGAAAGAAAACAGGTCAGAAACCCAAATATACTTACGGAAAAGAAGAGCGTTAGAGATGGAGTAAATGAAGATGAGAGAAAATCTTTCACTTTCCTTATTCTTAATTCATTTGACAAGTAATAGTTGTTCAAATCAGGAAAATGACTTATAGCAAGTTCTAAGGAATGTGAGTAAGGAACTGGGGGCACTCTGTTATAAGGCACTTGTGCTGCCTGCCTGCAAAGTTGTACAGGGTTATTTGAAAGTGGACTTGGTGGAGTAATGTCTGTATGTGGTAAACTTTAGGGCTACCACTAAGAAAATTGCAAAAAGAAGTATCATTTATATGCTGAGACAGGAGACAAAATATTCTGTGAAAAATAAAAAATCAAAGAAGACAGAAAAGAAAGAACAACAACAAAATTAACAAAGAAAAAAGAACAGAACCCACGGTTACATACATGGTAGAGATTAATCTAACTAAATCAACAATAACCATCACGTTAAAATGTTAATAGTTCAAAAAGATGGAAACTGTTAAAATGGGTAAAAAACCAAGACCCACTAGATGTTGTTTACAAGAAACCCTCTTAACGTATAACAACATCAATAGACTGAATATATGTATAAAGTGAAGGAGAAAGATATGCTGTCAATAATAAAAGAAAGATGGAATAGGTATATTAATCTCAACGTAGATTTCCGAGCAAGGAAAGTAGAAATCAATGGAATTGAAAACAGGGACACAATAGATAAAAATCAACAAAACTGAAAGCTAGTTCTCTGAACGAATCAGTATAATGAGTGATACCCTAGCCAGGGTAACCAAGAAAAAAAAATGTAATATCTAGATCGGCTATATCTATTAAAGAACAGTAATATCTAGATTGGCTATATCTATTAAAGAAATCGAATCAAAATTTGAATCAGGGTGGCACCTGTGGCTCAGTGAGTTGGGCGCTGGCCCCATATACTGAGGGTGGCGGGTTCAAACCCAGCCCCGGCCGAACTGTATAAAAAATTAGCCAGGCGCTGTGGTGGGCACCTGTAGTCTCAGCTACTTGGGAGGCTGAGGCAGGAGAATCGCCTAAGCCCAAGAGCTGGAGGTTGCTGTGAGCTGTGACTTCACAGCACTCTACTGAGGGCAATAGAGTGAGACTCTGTCTCCAAAAAAAAAAAAAAAAAAAAAAATTGAATCAAAAATCATTAGCGCTTCAAAACACAAGGCACCAGATTCAGGCAATATCATCTTTGAAGTTTATCAAACATTTCAGAAAGAACTGACACTAATTCTCTATAGTCTATCATATGAAGAAAATAGGGAATACTTCCTAACTCATTTTAGGATGCTAGCATTGCCCTAATATCAACGCTAGATGAAGACATTATAAGAATGAAAAACTACAGACCAGTATCTCTCATGAACATGGATGAACAGATATTAAAAATGGAATTCAATAATGTATGTAAAGAAATAGACACCACGACCAAGTAGGATTAGTTTCAGATATGCAAGACAGTTAAGTGCTCAAAATCGATTATTGTGATTCACAACATCAATAGGCCAGAGGGGAACAGCGATACGCTCATCTCACGGTGCAGACAAATGCATTTGACAAAACCCCACACCCATTCATGGGGAAAAAAGTTAAAGCCCAAACCCTCAGGAAAAGGGAATAAAGGGAAACCTTCAACTAACATTTTACTCAATGACAAAAAACTAGATGATTCTTCTCTAAGATTGGGAACAAAACAAGAATGTCCCTTTCACCACTCCAATTCAATATCATTCTAGAAATCCTAGCTAATGTAAGAAGGCAAAAAAAGCTAATAAAATGTATATGAATTGGGAAGGAAGAAATAAAACTATGCTCCCAAATAACTGAAATCAGGCTTTAGAAGTAAAGTAATTAAAGAAAAATTTAAGTTTTTGAAACTGTCCCATGGCACAATAAAATATCAAGAAATACACAAAAATACAAAAAATGAAAATGTTATTTTAGTCTTCAACCTCTTCATTTTTATCCTATTTCTGTTTAGAGCAATTATTCTTTTCTTCTTGAAAATTTACCAAATGGGCTGAGTGTGATGGTTCATGCCTGTAATCTTAGCAGTCTGGGCGGTGGAGGCAGGTGGATCACTTGTGGCCAAAATGGTTGAGACCAGTCTGGACAACACAGTGAGACCCATTTCTACTAAAAAGTGAACAAAATTAGCCCAGGCACAGTGGCACATGCTTCTAACTCTAGCTATTCAGGAGGCTGAGACAGGAGGATGGCTTGAGCTCAGGGATTGGAGGTTGCAATGAGCTTTGATGGGGCAACTGTACTCCAGCCTGGGTAACTTAGTGATAAGCTTATCTGCAAAGGAAAAAAAAAATTACCAAAGAGACAATTTTATTTATTTCCTCAAGAATAATTTGAATGCTATTTAGCTGTGTTCTGTGTTCACAGAAATTTCCTTTAAATGAAAGACGTCTTTTGTTAAATTAGTACCCGTAAATACTCAGGAAAAGACATATTAATGGTTAAAATTTAACAGTCAAACAAATTGGGCATTAAGTTGTCTTTTGAGGGCAGCGCCTGTGGCACCAAGGAGTAGGGTGTTGGCCCCATAAGCTAGAGGTGGTGCGTTCAAACCCAGCCCCAGCTAAAAACTGCAAAAAAAAAAAAACCCAAAACTTATCTTTTGATTAAATATAACAGAAACTGACTTGAGCTTGTTTAAGCAAGAAAATGAAGGTCTCTTTGGATCAGAACACACATTCAGGGCACAGCTGCAGCTCAGCGCTCTGCAGCACTCTTCTCCCGTCTGATCCTGCTCTGTCCTTGTCACTCTGTACACCTCCCTTTCCCGTCTGACCCTGCTCTGTTCCTTTCCCTCTGCACGCCTCCTTTTGATGATTTTCCGTTCACATGTGTATAGTGCTTCTCCCATTCTCAGTCCCTGAATTTACACACTACTAGTTTATTCCTGTGCAGAGACGAGCTAGATGTGCTCACCCTCGTTAGTCATGAAGACCCTGCCATTGGATTTCGCCTCCTTTCTACCAAAATGACAAAACAGGAAGTATTTAACGTTGGTGGAGATGTGCAGGGTTGGCAATGCTAATGCCTTGTGAGTGGGAACAAAGAATCCCTTTGAGAAGCTGGTGAGCTGCTTTGGGCAACAGATTGTTTCTCATAAACTTGACAATTCCAAATCTAGATATTGTCCTAAAAAAGATAGCGGATGTCTACATACATAAAGCTTATTCAAGAATGTGTGTGGCATTTTCTGTTACATAACAGCCTCAAGCTGTGGACAATCAGGACATCAACTGAAGAGCATCAAGAAGGCCTGGCTTGCTCATTCCACGGATGGGGCTCAGCAACGTCCAGGTGTGACCGCTAAGGCCGCAGAGACACCCAGGCGGCTCAGCGCTGCCCTGCGGAGTGAAAGAAGCCACACATAAAAGAATCTGCATCGTTTCATTTATACGAATCCTAGAACAAGCCAAGTCAAACTATGTTGATAGACATCGTAGTGGTGGTGGTGGGAGGGCAGGAAATGTTCCGAGGAGATGGAACTTAATCACACCAATAATGCATTTGTTAGACTCATCAAACTGTACTGTTAAGAACTATGCCTTTTACTGTATGTAAATTATATTTCTATGAAGCCCGCACACTGTACTCCATGACTGAATTATTGTACACAGTTATGACTCAATAAAAAATAATTAAAAAAAAAAAAGAAACTGGAGAGATTGAACCCCACTACATTGCTCATTTTAATCATTTTTTTAGTTGCAAAAATGGCAATTTTCTATGATCTACCCTATTAATAACTTTGGCCTCTAAGAAAGTGAAAGCTATCCTTGAGAATTTTTCTACAGGTGCCAATGAGAAGGTAGCAGCAGAAGAGGGGGCCTGGAGAAACCACGAACTATTTATAAGCAGCGTGTCCGAAGGAAGGCCGGCCATCCCTTCCTGCTGGTGTCTGCACCTGTGTGCGTCTGAGTGTGTGTGTCTGAGTGTGTTTGCCTGAGTGTGTGCGTCTGAGTGTGTGTGTGCTGGTTGTAGTTATAAATGAACTTTAGTACCTGTCCAGGCAGCCATCCATACACTTACTGTGTGCAGAGGACAGCAGGGCGATCTTCCCCCAGGAGAAGATCATTGAGCTGACAGATTGCACGATGTATCTAAGTTAATTGCCCTCATTTACAGTGTATTTTGCTCGGTCAGTCTTTGGTACTCTTCTGAGCACCTGGATGTGGTTGTTCTGCGCAAAATTTGGTTTTCATTCTGAGAATCACAAACCTCACTTTTGCTTAGAATAGGGTTTTCTGCTAGCTGAGATTTATTTTAATGCTGCAAAGCTAGATTCAATTTATTGCTGAGTTGTCAGCAAATCCTTTTCAGATTGCTAGGGATCTCACTGTTTGAATGCACATGTGGAAAAATATTGAAACTAGGCTGTTGAGATGTGTTGGATTATTGGGAAACTGAAAATAGTAAATAGTTAATTGAGTAGAAAATAGGTTTGGCGAGGTTTTATGAGCTGGAGAGGAAAGTTGATAGA
This sequence comes from Perodicticus potto, assembly GCA_963574655.1. Lineage (NCBI taxonomy): Eukaryota > Metazoa > Chordata > Mammalia > Primates > Lorisidae > Perodicticus > Perodicticus potto. The sequence continues at coordinate 20,817 of CAUYRH010148957.1, forward strand.
CTGGACCCTGGAACCATCCATTTGAGAGAATTTATATTGTTGAAACTCATTTCAGTGGCCTGTGACCGCAGCGGGTCAGTTGTGAGTGTGGCCAGCACCTTGGGAAGTTATTCGGAGCACTTGTGCTGAAATATACACTGTGGACTCTGAATAGACAGACCTTCCTATCCCTGTGACCACCACCCGTTTTTTGCTGAGTGAAAATTAGCCCACAATAGCATAACCCCATGGCCCTAGGTCAGCTGGGTCACCCTGCTGGGGGGTCAGTCAGCTGTGCAGAGCCAGCTTTTCTGGGCAGCACAACAGAGGTTGCCTCTTTGGGGTGATGACTGGATGTTTTATGACTTTAGATAAGTTCTGGATAACCTTCTGCTGAAAGTTCCTAATGGAAAATAGAAAACTTAATACAAACAACAAAACAATAACCACAACAAAAAAGAAAAAGGAAGAAGAAAGGAAAACCAATTTCAATGGTTAGCTCTTCAATAATAAGAGCTAACAACCATGGAGTAATTAGATTGGGCCAGGGAAAATTCTGAGCCCTTTAGGTATACATAATCATGTAATCAGAAAATCTAGAATATTGATAATAATATTATCCTCATTTTAAATAGCATAAATCTGAGTCACGGAGAATTTAAAGGATCTGTCCAAGATAGCACAATTATTACAGTAAGAGGCAAAAACAGCTATTTCAGCTCTGTGTCCTGCTCTCTTCATGACTGCTCTATCGTGATTTCAGCCTCACTCAGTGAATTGTGTACATGGAGTTTGACTTACAGTCAAATGCTAATACGCGAACTGAAGCTTGTATATACACATGCAAATCTCACATCCACGGTTTGCACACATATATCCACATGAACACTAAAGGCCAGCGACTCTGCGGGGCAGAGCTGAGACTGACTCCCTGCCCTACCTTTTCTGGCCGGGCCCAACCTTTGGGAACATCGCTTAGACTCTCTGCACCTCTATGTTTCGCACTTGGAAAATGAATTTAACCATATTTGCCTTGAAGAATGAAGGAATAATACTTGGAACAAAACAGTCATTAAATAACCTGGTACTTTTTATTACTGTATTTTGTTCTTACTATTTTATTAATGGCAGTTTTCTCCTTTTATTTTTTGGTAACTGAGAAAGGATTGCTCTGTGGACATGACTTGTTGGAGTAGAAGCCTTGCTCTACTTTTCTGCCCCACTTGTCTCTTGTGTGTCTTTGCCCTTTTCTCTGCTGGACATATGTGCTTTTGCAGCAGCCTCTCCAATTTCAGATGAACTCTCTCTCCGGTTTCTTGTTGCTACTCGCTTGAGCTTCATTTATGAAGCGTGAACCCCGCAGCAAAGTTGCCTCCCGACCATGCTTTCTGACGCTACCCCATTTTCCTTAAATCTTCCCAACATGGCCTGGCTTGTCCCCAGAGTCTGGTGGCTCAAGGGTGGGGTGGGGTAGGGCAGACACAGAACTAGGCCAACCTCACAATGAAAGTCTCACAGAAACCTTTACTAGAGCATCCACAATTTCTAGTTTAAATACAGCCTGTAAGTCCTATTATGGAAATTAGGAACAGTTCTTTTTGGATATTTTAAGCCGTGGTTCTGTCATTGGAAAACAAAGCCTGCCAAAGCTGGACAGGAGGACTCCTTGGCCTTGCTGTCTCTGATAATTGCATTGTTATTTTCAAATTAGAGAGTGACCTTTGATTTTCTGTTAACTTTTTTTCTGCAATGTTTTCATTATTCTACATTTGGAAGAAGGCTCTGGCCTGGGAGAAGATTTGGCCTGTGAATCTCTCTAGCATGCCAGTCGGCTCTCAGTATTTCAGAACCAATGGTTTTCTTCACGTTCATACCCTTTCTACAGCGTGGTTCTTGTTAAACTGAATGGAAGGAGGCACCAGAAGCCCTCAAAACGGTCCATGATTTCTCCTTCTGCAGCTTGTAATCCTGTACCAAGACCTCTTTTGTGGTCTGCTTTGTGTCAGAGCCACCTGTCCATCTGTCCATTATTCCATCTGCCTGTCTGTCATACACATTTTTCATCTCTATCAGTCAATTATCTATCATTTTTATCATCAAATAAATATCTATCATATCTAATTATTTTTATCTCTATCAACCGTATCTGTCATCTGTCACCTACCTCTCTATTATATCTATCTTTTGTCTGCATCAATCATCTATCCATCTTCTCTATCAGTCATCTATCTATCATCAATACCATCCATCCATCCATCCATCCATCCATCCACCATCCATCCATCCATCCGCCATCCACCATCCATCCATCCATCATCCATCCATCCATCCATTCATCCATCCATCCATCCACCATCCA